>JZKD02S2068897.1:111348-152383 GCA_000966675.3 Picea glauca | reverse complement strand
AACTAGCTCGGGTGTGCTCATCCTGTAGGGTGTCCTAGACACTGGCACCGCTCCCGGTGCAAGTTCTATCGAGAAGTCAATGTCCCTTCTCGGAGGTAAACCCGGTACCTCTTCCAGAAATACATCTCTATAGTCTCTTAGTGTGGGGTGGTCTTCGAGGCTTGGTTTATCATCTTCAACTGATTCCAACACATGTATCGCATATAGTGGACATCCCTTTCTGCAATACTTTCTCATTTGAAGAGCTGATATCCGTCTCACCGAGATAGGTTTTTGGATCCCTTGAAGGGTTTTATCCTTCTTCCTTCTTCACTTACACATTCTAAGGTTTTATGGCAACAGTCCAGTCTGGCTTTATATGTGGCTAGCCAGTCCATACCAATCAACAGGTCATACGATCCTAGGGGTAATACGTTAAGGGTTGCTTGGGTGGGGAATTCACCCATAGTGAATTGGCAAGCTGGTATGACCTTTGTTACCTTTATTTTGGTGTTCGTGGCTAACTGTACCAACCATGGCTTGGTGTGTTTATGTGGCTATAATTTACACTTATCAACAGCCTTAGGGGCTATATAACTCAAATTTGAACCAAGGTCAATTAGAATAGACACTAAATGGTTGGTGATCATACCTTCCATCTCCACCACTGAAGTTTGGTGGTCATCTTGTTTATTATCCACGGCTGCATAAATTTGCGGCATACTCCTAGCCACGTCATTAACAGTGGTAGCTTCTTGAAAGTTGTAAATTCTCCGACTGTTTTGTTGTCGGTGCGGGTAATCCCTCAGTAGATGTTCTTCTCCACAACCCCATCATTTTAAGGGCTCTTTCTTCGGGTTATCAATCTTTCCTGTGGTAGATCCAAAAGGTTTATTTCCGCTCTAGGAGGAGAAATTCTGCTGGTGTACACTTCGGGTTGGGAAGCTCATCCTTGAGTCTTTTTTATAGTTTTTAAATCTTGGGGATTTAAACCCCCTTTTCTGGAATCCCGAACTATTCTTCTGTTTCCAGCCTTCACGAGGTTATGTCCGATGCCCAAGTTCATAACAATATCTTGCCTTTCGGATAGTATCTTCTAGGGTCTTTGGCTCATCAAACTCAATCATGTTCTGATAGTCCTTAGGTAGTCCACTGATGAATCGTTGCACGTTTGTCTTTTCTACTTTTATATAGGGTACGTACCTCAACAATTCAAGGAATCTACTGACATATTCCTCTATGGTGCGTTGCCCCAACTTGAGTTCATAGAATTCTTTAGTCTTTTCGTCGAAATACATTTTCGACAGATACTTCTTCCTGAAGTATTTCTCAAATCCTTCCCAAGATAGGTCTTCTTCGTGAATCTCTTTTACGCTCTTAAGGTCTTCCCACCAAATGGAAGCATTCCCATTCATGTTGAAAGTGGCTACTCGGGCCTTCAAATTTTCCAAGAAGTCATGGGCTCTGAAATACCTCTTTAGTCCAAGCAGTCAGGCCTCCGCTTCCTCTCCCTTCTTTATTTCACCATCGAAAGAGGCTGGTTTGGCCTTCTTGAATTCTTCGAGATTATGATTTTTGGAATGATTTCGCTTCTTCTGTTTTCTTCGGGAATAAGAACTAGTTATGCTACTAGAAGATCCCTCTGAGTCGCTAGTTTCCTTTCTAGAGGAATCGTCTGACGCTTGTCCCTTGTCTCTGGGATGAACCTTTCTCGAGGTGTTCATCCCAGTGTGGCCACTTAAAGGACCACGTTTCCGTATCCCAAGTGGGATTTGACTTCTCTTTGTCTGTCGTTGGTCCGCGTGACTGGTGTCAGGTCCATGCTGCAATTGTCTTTGTATGTCGGATAAGCTCTGCAGCAAGACTGCATTAATTTCCGTTTGCTTCTCTTGCTCTTTTATCAACCTCTCGTTGTCAGCCTTGCAGCTCTATAGTTCGACCATGAGGCTTCTCACAGTCTCAGCTAAATCTGGAGGGGTCTCTACCGCTCTCCTTTCGTCAGACTCTTCGTCTCTATTGTGGGAGTCATCTCCCACTTCGTGGTGCATCACCATTCTATGCAGCTACAGTTTCTCGCGGTTGATCGCCCGCTTGTTGTGCAAGAAAAACACTTGTTGTTAGTCAACATTATATTCATTCACAATCAGTGCATAATTCATATTTTTCAAATGCATACGCACAATAGAAATTTTCATTTTTTTTTATTTTTTTATTTTTTTAACTTCGGCTTTTGATAAGGGGGGTTAGGATAGAGAGTTACTCCTTTCAAGAGTACTTCAGATGGAGTTTCTACGCAACTCGTCCATGATCCCAAGCAGGCCAAGTGTTGTAACCATGCTCTGATACCAATTTGACACATACCCACTATGGCCTAATAGATTTTTTTCATCTTTTTCTCCTTTTTCTCGAGGGACAGAATCCCCGAGGTCCTGGCCCAGGCTAGCTCTTCCTGTCGGAACCTTCACTAAACTAATCCACCGGTTCTTTCATTGAAAACCCGTCGTGTACAACTCAAGCAAGAAGTGCGGGCCTCACCTCCATGTGATCATCGGTTATGATCCCGGGCCAAGCCAAGAGGCGCCTTTCGCAATTCGCGACTTAGCGATGCTCGAGAGTCAAGTCCTTCGACTCTTCAAACCCCGAAACCCGAAATCGTACCTTCATCGAGATCAACGGCTACAAATCTCCCCCTGATCCGACGGTCCTGGCCATATCGGGATTTCAGTAACCGGGAGTTCGAAATGCAAGAGTCGAGTATTTCGACTCTTCGAACCCCGAAACCCGAAATCTGATACGCAAGTTCTTGTACAAGATCCAACGGTCCTCGATGATATGGAGCCAATGGTCCAGATCTCTTCGGAGTTTCGTGAACCGGGAGTTCATGATGCAACAACTACAGAACTCCTGTCACTCAAATCCCCGAATTCCGATATGGGAATTTGTGTAGGAGATCAACGAACCTTGTTGATCTGGATCTGACGGTCACTATCCCTCCTAAGCTTAAGGGTGTTGAAGGAAACTCAGCCTTAACCCCCTTGCTATCCTACGAGATCCAATGGCTTACGGGGTTTCGGAGCTTTCCCCGAACTCTGACCGTTCACCACGCGTCTCCTCCAATGGACGGTCCAGATCCTCCCGGAGTTTCGTGAACCGAGATTTTGCGATTTGCGAAGACGAGGGGTCTTCCCCTTTGGTCTCTCGGGTGCCGAAACGCCGAAATGCCGAAACCTATTCACACTAAGTTGATTCGGAGTTTCGCATACCGGACTTTGAGACTTGCGACGACGAAGGGTCTTGCCCTTTGGTTTCCCGGGTGCCGAAATGCCGAAATGTCGAAATGTCGAAACCTATTCACACTAAGTTGATTTGAAGTTTTGCATACCGAGACTTCGCGACTTGCAACGATGAAGGGTCTTGCCCTTTGGTTTCCCGGGTGCCAAAACGTTGAAACTCCGAAACCTATTCACACTAAGCTGATTCAAAGTTTCCCATACCGGGACTTCGCGACTTGCGACAACAAAGGGTCTTGCCCTTTGGTTTCCCGGGTGCCGAAACGCCAAAATGCCAAAACCTATTCACACTAAGTTGATTTGGAGTTTCGCATACCGAGACTTCGCGACTTGCGACAACGAAGGGTCTTGCCCTTTGGTTTCCCGGGTGCCGAAATGTCGAAATGTCGATGAACAGGTCCGGATACTCCAGGACTTTCAGGACGTTGCCAAGTCCACTCTCCTGCCTATGCAAAGGATAAGGTCGACGGGCAATAGATTTCCGACAGATCCTTCAAAGAGTTCTTGGGTAAATTATCCCTAGGCTTGGTGACCTGACTAAAAGCCTTCCTGAGTCGCCGAGCTATAAACTCTGTGGTAAGGGTAAAGTAAACTTGTGGGTTTACTATCATGGTAGTCCTTTCAACGGACTCACTCGGGCTCTGGAGTGCGAGGAAACTTCTCGAGAGGGAGTGCCTTCAGGAAATTACACCAGGGCATAGCGCGAGTCAAGTAGATGGGACAATTCTCAAGGGAAACTGACTCGTATTCTAAACTTACTCATTCTATACATAACCGATTATAATTATACTAGTATAAGCATGCATCCATTACCTCAAATCAAAACACAAGACAAACACTTCTATATAGAAACCATTTATGAGCGTATAAAACATGAGCATGCGTTCAGGATATGCAATTCAAAATACAAGACATAACACTTTACGAAAACACCAGACGTGAAGCCACTGCTGAGAGGGGTCGTTTCCACCCAACCGTAGGCTCAGTGAATCCAGACGGATTTACCACTAGCCACCCCCGAGCTAGACCACGATGCTTGGAGATTCAATTTTCTACTCCCAGCTTAACGAAAGTCAAGGACGAAGGTTACTCTCCTTCTCCTCTGTTCAGAACTCCCTGTGTTTCCAGAGTTTCTCCAGTTCTTCCCCACAATCCCTGTTGTATGCTTTCCCCCTCTCTCCCCTTACCACACTTTCTCTCTTGCCTTTTTTTCCTCTACAAGATTGTGTGTGGCACGAATTTCCCCGTCCACGGTCAGGTCTAGGAGCTGTTACGGATGGGCGGTTCACCCCCATCCCCTCATTAACTCTTGAGGAGCCTCCCCACCTACCAATCTGACGGGAAATCCATTCTGGGGTCAGAGAGTTGATTTAGTCTTTGAGCAAGTAAAACCAGTACGGTACTAGCTCGGTGGAAGTTAACGCAACCATTCCAGGTCCCTTCCACCACCTCTCATTAGCCATCGTGGTCTCTTTTAGCACATCCCCCCTCCCAACAGCCATGCAACACATATTCATAACATAATTTACATTCATCGACCTTTTATAAAAAGGTCCGTCAAATCAAACATTCACGTCTTTGAGTTTGCCATAGTTCTTGGCCAATATAGTTATTTTTACAGACTAAGGGAAACAGGGTGTTACATACCCTAGATCTCTATTAACACACAAAGGAATTTATTGCATGCCATCTAGATTTAATTTCAAAGAGAAGCAACTTAAAAGAAATTAAGAAAGAGTTGCCACAATGCAATGATAAATATTACTTCCCATTGCAAGCCCTCCAAAGCTCCAAGCTCCAAGTAAACCTTAGAAGATGGAGAAGGAGGAGGTAGTGAGGACTCCTAGCTCCCCATGTCCTTAGTTGAAAAGAAAAAATAACATAAAGAAACTATGGTTAAAATCTACCTTTGAGATTCCATCTTTCTATGTTTCATTTCCAAAGTTTTAACAACCTAGGGCCAATCTCTTTTTACATATGTTTTTTTTTAATAAAATGTAAAGAACAAAATAACACCATACTTTCTTTTGTTTATGTTAAACTATAGAATCCAAAAGTCACTCCAATGAATATAAAGAATTTATTTTGATGTTCTTCCACTTAATACTCCACTAATATTCCACTAATATGTAAATCTTTCTTGCCACCTATTATATAAATAATTGATGCTAAAAAAAAATTAATTATCATATGGATTTTAAAGTGGAGTGTTTGTGTTTCATTTTTGTTTCCACTTTTTTTTTTTCAATAGAAAAATTCCACCAAATCATATTATATAATTTTTAAAATAATACCTGAGAAAAAAAAACAATGGCTGACCAAGCCAACCAATTCGGGTCTGATCCAATATTCTCCAGATAAATCAAGGGAATCAATGTCCTAACTAACCAAGCCTTCAAGCAGAGAGAAAAAAACCTCACTAAAAGTTTTCAATACAAATAAGGACAGACAAAAACAAATTCTAGGTTATTTTTCAAGAAGTAATAATCAGTCCCTGAAACAAAGTGATGGCTAGATTCTACCAAATTAGAAGATATCCTCAAAGAGAGTAGGCCCTGCTTTCTCTCCATCCCAAGTGTAGTATGTTGACCTTCCTTTTACTGATGTTAATGCTCGCTTGGACATCTGATCGCATCCCAAGTGTAGTATGTCAACCTTCCTTTTACTGATGTTAATGCTCGCTTGGACATCTGATGTTTCCACTTGTTACAAGGAAGCCATTTCTTTAACATTTATATTGCTTCCATTTCTGACATGCAAGTCATTTCTTTAACATTTATATTGTTTTAAATTTTAATGTGCATGTAACTTTTTAACATTTCTTTTAACTATTCTTTTGGAATTTAAATGCATATGATTTTTTATGTTTTCTTATATTTATTGTTTTATTAGAAATTAATTGTTAAGCCACTGAGTGGTAGTTTATAATCCTATTTCCTTGTATCGGGTGGTTGGGAAGAGAATAGCCTCGGGGTCCCCTCAGGCTTAGACGACACATGTCGCCTCCACCAACCACCGCGACCACTTGCCCCTCCCCCTGCCCCCACCTCATGCCCCGACGTCCGCATAACTCCTTCACCCACGCCTTGCTCTGTCCGGCCTTCAAGCAATCCTCTCACAACACTTCGTTGGTTCCTGGGCGTAGCTCACATGTACTCCCCCAAGCACAAACATTATGGCTCTGGCCATCACCGCCATGAGTTGCCATAACTCCATCTCGATTGGCCCTCTCTTGGTGATTATTACCTCTCGGATGGTGTTGTGTATTTTACCTCGCCACCCTTTGCTATAGTCTAGGCTCCGTGGAATTCTCTCTGCAGCTTACAGCCTCTCTGTACAACTCCCCCCGCACCCTGCCCTGCATTTCTCTGACCTCTGCTCTCGTTTCTGCCACCCATAATCATGTCAACTCCCCTCTCCCAGCCTCCACAATGCACACAATGGAAGGCATAGACACAGACGAGGTCGATAAACTGGTTCCCGACTACTCGTCGCAATTGAGCATACTGCAGGGGATTACCGAGAGCACACCCCTCCAAACATCCAAGCTAGTAACCTGGTGGAGGCTGACATTCGAGTTCTACAAGGTTTTGTGACAGAGGATGAAATTTGAGCAGAAGTGACAGGGGATGAAATTCTCTAATGTTGTTTTGACATTAGAGACTATGAGATACGACATCAACAAGAATCAACACAACTTGAATCCACAAATATCTAATTACAATAGAACTTGAAGAGTAATCAACACAACTTGAATCCACAAGTATATAGTTACAATAGAACTTGAAGAGTAATCAACACAACTTGAATCCACAAGTATATAGTTACAATAGAACTTGAAGATGAGACTATGACATCAACAAGAATAAAGACAACTTGAATCCACAAATATCTAATTACAATACAACTTGAAGATTAATCAACACAACTTGAATCCACAAATATCTAATTACAATAAAACTTGAAGATTAATCAAAGCAACTTGAATCCACAAGTATCTAGTTACAATAGAATTTGAAGATTAATGTTGACTAATAACAAGAATCAACAACTTGAATCCACAATTATCTAATTACAATAGAACTTGAAGATTAAATTTTGAAGATTAAAAATTTCAAATCTAAAAAATAAAATTAACTCAAAATTTTGAAGATTAAAGGTTTCAAATTTAAAAGATAAAATTAACTAAAAAAAAATTAATGGGTAAATAAATAAAAAAACTGAAATATAAAGGCTTCAAATTTAAAAGATAAAATTAACTAAAAAAAATTTAATGGGTAAATAAATAAACTGAAATATAAAAAAGAATTTTAAAAAATTGTAAAAATATATAATATTGAACAAAGTCAAAAATTTATAAATAATTTTTTTTTTAAATAAAAACTTTAGAAAATAAAAATATGAAAAACCAAAAATGACAAAATTGATTAAAATAAATAAAAAAATTAATTATAATTAAAAAGTTTTAAAAATTAAATTGATTAATAAAAATGTTTTTTATATTAAGATTCACAAAAGTTTTGCAAGAGGCTTTTTTTTTTTTTAAGTTACCCACCACATCTCTTAAAGTTACAACCACGTATGCAAGTCGAACCACTTGTAATTGGGGTCTCCTTATGTGTAGCCTATGTCTGTTAAATATGCTCTTATCATCTTGACAAATGTCTTTTATGTTTGAGTTCAATATGCTCACCTTGCTATACACCACCAAGGAGTGGAAGGGATTTTATTTGCTTCTGGTCTTGACCGAGTTATCACTGACACTATAATATAATCGGTTGGGGTGGAGTTCATTACCTACTTATCATTGCCTTTAATCCCCTATCACAATTAGGGTTTGTATATCAGCACAATTAGGGTTTGTATATCATTGCCTTTGAATCCCCTAGGGCAATCAGAGTCTGTATGCAAGAGTATATTAGCTAAGTTTGTATATCATTGCCTTTGAATCTCCTACCAGAGTTTGTATAAAAGAGTTTTTATCTTCAGATCTTGTTTTGCGGCACTTGCCACCCCATTTTAACCATATTAATTATAATTAAAATGGTAAAATCTTTATTTATTTAACTCTTATCTTCGTTATAAGACTACAATTTTTAAACACAGTCGTGAAAAAAGCTGTACAATAAAATGGTCCAGCAGTATAAAAAGACGGAGATCGATGAGCCTTGGGAGCGCCATATGACAAAAGAATCGTTGTGTATTATCAAAAGGGGAAAGTTCGTGACGATGAATACTTCACCTCGTGTGCTGAATCGAAGCCATTTCTACAGAGTCTTTAGCAATTGATTTCATATGTTTTAACCAAGGTTGGAATCAACAGCCTCGAAAGTGATGAAAAATGTTGAGGGTCAAAAACTGCACTATCTTTTTATCATTGCTCTTTCTCAATATCTAATCTTTGGAGTATTTCTATCAACATAAAGTTCAGTTACAGATGCATTTGAATGTTCTCAATAGTTGAATATCTCATTTAATCGTGGAAATGTTTATAACAACATAAAAATTAGTTATGTTATTTGGGTTTAGTTTAGGTGGTTGGAAAGRTTCARTTACAGATGCATTTGAATGTTCTCAATAGTTGAATATCTCATTTAATCGTGGAAATGTTTATAACAACATAAAAATTAGTTATGTTATTTGGGTTTAGTTTAGGTGGTTGGAAAGGTTCAGTTACAGATGCATTTGAATGTTCTCAATAGTTGAATATCTCATTTAATCGTGGAAATGTTTATAACAACATAAAAATTAGTTATGTTATTTGGGTTTAGTTTAGGTGGTTGGAAAGRTTCARTTACAGATGCATTTGAATGTTCTCAATAGTTGAATATCTCATTTAATCGTGGAAATGTTTATAACAACATAAAAATTAGTTATGTTATTTGGGTTTAGTTTAGGTGGTTGGAAAGAATTATTGGTATCTTCCTTACCCATATTTAATACCCTCAAGTAACATGTTGAATTCAAAATGAAAATATTGTTGTAATAGCCTTGAGTCTTATTGTTAAGTATACCCACATTCAATACCCTCAAGTAACATGTTGAATTCAAAATAAAAATATTATTATAATGGCCTTGACTCTTATTGTAAATCAACTTGCACTTGGAAAATTCCAAGGTGGTTTACCCCATATGTTTGTCCTGTACCTTTAAAAATGAAATGCTTAGAAAAAAATTCAGTATTGATACAATATGCTTTGACATTGACAATAAAATCGCTAGTCTATGTTTTCTCTGAGTGCGATACCAACACTAAACGAAAACTTATTTGTCCAAAGACAACAGACTTTGCATTAAAAATCCATGCATCTGTCCAATATTATCATAGCAAGCGCAGCAGCCTATATGTGTCTTCAACTTGCAACATGGCATTCCTTCCTCAACTGCATTTAGGGCATTGCACCTTATAAAAAGCTAACACTCAGACAGGGGCATATTTACCTTATAGAAGGCTAATGCTAAGCCCGGCCATCATAATAGTCTATCCTATTTTGCAATAAGTTTTTTAGCAGAAACTCCAAAGATCGGACACGTTCTACAATAAGCATAGCAAACCCTAAAACTAACCCTCACCCTCTGGGAAAAGGGCAATGGATGAGGAAGGAAAGAAAAAACCCATGCATATTCATTCAAGCAAATAGCCATCAAATGATTCTGAAATACCTAAAACCCGCCTCCAAAAACAACTTTCAGACAAAATTTAAAGCAAATATAAACAATTAGACAGAACTCCATAACAATAGCGTAGTTCTTCTTCTATCAGAGGCCAGTAAGGTATTAGAATGGTGCTCAGAAGCCAAGCGTAACTATTGAAAATCTTTTTAATCCCATCCGAAGAGGGTTTCTCATCAGTTAGCTTCTCATCACGGCAACCATTGCCGCTAAACAAACAGATAGATGCAACAAAGAGATCCACATGAAGAAAAAAAGGAATACATATAAAAGGAAGGCAGGATTCCCAAATATTCAGAGCAAAGGAGCAATAAAATTATTTTTGATTCATCAGATCGATGGGAAATTTATGTAGGGTGAGGATTAGGGTTAGGGTTTTTGTTTTTAATACCTTGGACAGAACGGACAGCTGAAGACGTGCCAGCAAGATCAACCAGAATTCAATGGGTTTAGTAGAAAATGCACATTTTTCAGGTCATGGGTTTTATTTGGAAACGCAAAAAATCTTCGGGCAAATAAACGAAGCTTTTGTAGAGTAAGTGTTCATTTTTCTCCCTACCTATATCGGATTTGCTTCAGTCATGTTGCGATTCGGGATTCCTGCAATTCAAGTGTCTTTACTTGCATCATAATTTGCTTTAAAATCTTCTCGTCCGAGTAAATGAGTCATTCTTACTTAAGGAGTGATAAACAACGAAAGTTTCTACGCTCTAAAGCCTTCAAGGAATTTGTTCTAGTTGAATACTTCATCTCGTGTACTGATTCGGCCATTTCTACAGAGGCTTGAGCAATGATTTCATATGTCTTAGCCAAGGTCGGAACGTGATGGAAAATGTTGGGAGTCAAAAGCTGCAATATCTTTTTATCATTGTTTTTTCTCAAGATTTAATCTTTGGAATTTTCTCTACCAACCCACATAAAAAGATTGAATTGTCTAAATGTTTTATGTATTTATGTATTGACTTTTTCACTTAAATCAGAAGCAAAATCACAATTTTCTGTAGTTTAAATTACACTTACTTCTCATTGCATGAATGGATTCAGCTTACTTGAAAAACCTTTAAAACAATTAGATTATACAGATCTACCCACTCAAATCTGCATACTCAACAATTTCTTGTTGGATTTCAAGAAAAAATAACCAGATAATATCACCTGAAAAGAACCAAAACATAAAACATTTAGACTGCCCTAAAAAGATAAGAATAGTTACAGCTAAAAAGATAAGATTAGTTATAGGTATATTTGAGTTCTATCATTTTTGAACTTTTAATTTTGAAATATTTCTATTAACATAAAAATTAGTCATGTCAATTGGATTTAGCAATGAATTTAGTTCAAGTGGTTGGAAGGAATGATTGTCATCCTCTATATCCAAGTTAAATCCCCTCTAGTGACATGTTGGTGACAAGATGAGCTCAAAATGAATATATAAATTTATAATTGTAATAGCTTCAAGTCTTGACTCTCTATATCCAAGTTAAATCCCCTCTAGTGACATGTTGGTGACAAGATGAGCTCAAAATGAATATATAAATTTATAATTGTAATAGCTTCAAGTCTTGACTGACCTTACCCTGAAGATTTTAGACACTGAACTTATGCCCTGAAAATTCTAAAATTTAGATGAGAATACTAACCTTATGCCCTGAAAATTCTAGAATTTAAATAAGTTACTATCTTCATCTACTAAGATGTTATCATCCTCATTTATATTTAAAATCCACATTATAACATGTTTGTTATTAAGTTAATTTTATATTTAAAATCCACATTATACATGTTTGTTATTAAGTTAATTTTATATTTAAAATCCACATTATAACATATTTTTTATTAAGTTAATTATTGACTAGCTATATATAATGTTTGTTATTAATGAGCTAGTCTATATTTTCTCTGTACAATCTGAGTGCGATACCAACACTGAACTAAAACTTATTTGTCCAAAGACAATAGAAACAACAGACCCTGCCTTAAAAAGACAATAGAAACAACAGACCCTGCCTTAAAAACCTATGCATCTGTTCAATATTATCACAACAAGTTGATGCAGCATCCTATGCGTGTCTTCAACATGCAACACGGCATTCCTTCCTCGACTGTATTGAGGGCATTTCACCTAAAAAAAAGGCTAACGCTCAGACAGGGCATCTTTACCTTATAGAAGGCTAATGCTAAGCCGGGCCATCATAATAGCCTGTCCTATTTTGCAACAATTAGCGTTTAAATTTCCATTCCTCGGTACAAAAACAACCCCCGGAGACGTAATTCACCCATATGTAATTATACTGCATTTGTTGAGATCTAGTGTACAGAAATAAATTTCCATTTGAAAGGCGTACCTTTTGAGCAGAATCTCTGATGATCGGAAACATTCTACAATAAGCAAAACAAACGATGACACTAACCCCTCACCCTCTGAAAAAAGGGCAATGGATAAGGAAGGAAGGGAGAAGTCCTTGCACATTCATTCAAGCAAATAACCATCAAATGAATCTGAAATACCTTAAACCCGCCTCCAAAAACAACTTTCAGACAAAATTTAAAGCAAATATAAACAATTAAACATAACTCCATAACAATACCTAGTTCTTCTTCTATCAGCGGTCAGTAAGGTATTAGAATGGTGCTCAGAAGCCAAGCGTAACTATTGAATATCTTTTGAATCCCATCCGAAGAGGGTTTCTCATCAGTTAGCTTCTCATCACGGCAACCATTACCGCTAAACAAACAGATAGATGCAACAGAGATTCCCAAATATTGAGAGCAGAGGAGCAACGAACATATTTTTGATGGGAAATTTAGGTAAGCTGAGGATTAGGGTTAGGGTTTTGTTTTTAATACCCTGGACAGAACGGACATATGAAGACGTGCCACAAGCTCAACCATAATCGAATGGGTCTTTACTTAGATCGTGATGAAGAATAGATTTGCCTCCTATTTGCCAAGTGGGAGTGGGAGTATATTTGACATGTAGTAAATCATGAATTATTTTTTTTTAACCATGGGAATCAACAACTGATATGTTTGGTTAACATGTCAATTTTGAGGGAATTGAACTCGTGGGAAGGATAACAAACATGTTATCCAACCACCCAAGCTACTATTCAAGCTATGAACTTGAGACAAGTAAATGAGTCATTCTTACTTAGAAAAGTGATAAACAACAAAAGTTTTAACACTCTAAGCCCTCAAGGAATTTGTTCTCCTTCATAGAGGTTAGAAGAGTTATGGTCGATTTTGGAGTGTAAGGCTTTGTTGATTTTCCTTCCTATCATTTCATTTGTATTGCTTTCAAGTCTTTCGTTGTCCCAAGATCCACTTGCATAACTTTTAACTTGGAAGGTGGAATAGTGAAGGGGTATGAAGCTTCATCATTTTTAATTATAAGTCCTTTATTGTTCTTGTTTCCAACTTCCCTAAGAGACTTCATTGGTTTTTCTTTCTATCTTTTTGTTCAATTTGCTTCCAAGTTCTAAATTCATAACTCGTGAGTTGGAAGGATCGTTAATGAAGGGTTATAAGCTTTAAAGGAGTTGATTGTTCATTTTCTCCCCAAGGACTGCCAAAAATGTATCTTCAAAGATTGCAAGTTGAAGGGGCAAAGCTTTAAATGAGCCATTCTGTTTTATTTCTTTCCAAGCAATGCTCATACTGGAAAGTGGAAGAACAAACATCGAAGGTAGGAACTTTTAAATACATCATTCATTTTATTTCCCTCTGAGCAAAACTCATATTGGAAATTGAAAGTTCAAACAAGAAATGAATAAGAGGAAAGGGGAAAAGCCTTTGTTCTCCCAAGCTTCAAGGAGATTGTTAGGGACCATTGTGGCTGCATTTAATCCTTAGTTCTATAGCAATCACATTGGTGGAGGTGAAGTCATGGACTTTTCCAAGCTTCTTCCTTCATTGCTCCATGATCCAAGTGGGAGAATTAACACTTTAAACTCAAAGCAGTAAAGCAAGCCCATTCGTCCTTCATTTCTCCAAGCTTCAATATAGCACTTCACCAATGAAATTCAAAATAGAAATTGAGGATGGATTTTGTAATCATTTAATTAAAAGGGATGGATTGTTGGTGTGCAGGTAATGAATTAGAGAGGTGGTGATTTCTTCCCAACATGTCATCTACCTCAATATGTTGATCCTTGATGTATTCCTCGAAAGGCATCCATTTTCTTCTCCAACATGTTCAAGATGCTCTATTGGATTTGTAGTCAAGGGAATTAGAGGGAATACAGTTTCAACCCTGGTGTATTCCTTTGCCCATTCAATCTGCAGTAAGACAATGTGCTTTATCCCAACAATTCCTTTGTTCTCATGTGGATGTTCCCTTGTTGGCACTATGATTTCCCTCAATTGACTTCTTTAGTCCAGCATCGACATTCTTTGTTTGTCATATGTGGTTGAAGTCATTGATTCTCTTGTTCATCATTGCTTTGTGCTTTAAATGTATCCCAACCTTCATCCAAGGCATTTCTCTAGTGATTAGGAAAACAAAAAGAAATTACATAGATTTAGAACACTCCTAGAAAAAGGTAAGATGTCACTTCTTGTGTAATATACCTAGGATATATTACCACTATGTAATAAATAACTATTATGTAATAGGAGTCATAAGGTAGTTATCACTAATGTAGTAATAATGATAAGTTATGTGTTTTCCAAAGGACATGACTTATCACCCTCTCTGTGTATTTATATACATGTCCATTGTACTCAAGTAATCTTGATGGAATATATCAGTTAATAATAAACAACAATTATTTATCCTTTGAGGATTGTATGGATCTCATATGGATTAGATCATTATATTATTTGTCATCTATCTTGATGTTTTATGGGTGAAACATTTGAGGAATCAACTTGCAAAGCCATTTTAGCAGCTAGTCCAAATTTGGAAATTTGGGTCCAAAAAACCATATGAAATCCTCTAGAGCCATTTGAGGCATCGAACACTTTTTTATGGTCAAAACTTTACTATGGATCCATCGTCTATATTCTACACACTGAGACCTTTCCAACAATGCAAGAATTGTCTCAATCAGAGTTTGTATGTGAAAGTTATGACTCATGCAAGTTGGCGTACTATATTGATCATCATGGTGCGAGTGGATGCCACATTAGCCCCCATTACTTAAACATGTGGGGTTATCCATGTGTTGGCCCTTGATCAAGTTTTGAGGATCCTTGGTCATGTTTGACCTACTTTTGGGGCTTCGATAGGCTGTCGAAGACGGAGAGCAAGTCGAAGCAGAGATTGCAAGATCTCGGTCCCTTTTTAGGGATTTTTGGGTTTTGGGCTTATGTAACGGGAATAGGGATGTCGGCCCATGGGTTTACCCATGTTTAGACCCATTTTGTAATGTATAAATAGATAGCTAGGTGATGTAAGAAGAGGCCACGGAGTGTGCTAAGTGTCAATGTGCTAAGTGCTAAGTGTGTGCTAAGTGTTAGAGTTCGATCTATGTGATCGAAGGAGGAACAAGTATGTGATGCTAAGTGCTAAGTGTTAATTGTTAAGTGCAAATGGTAATTGTAATTGCTCTGTGCGTACTATGAGAGACTTGCAGAGCTAAGTGCAAGTGATTGTAAGAGACTGTGGAAGGCTTTGTGTTGTACTTCAGGGAAGGAGGATCTAGCGAGGTGTGCAGATCTCATGTCCTTTGCGGAGTAAGATATCATGGCTCTATGCATATAGAAGATTGACAGAAAGAAATAAAGAAGAAGAGTTGGTGGGCATAGCCCCAGTGTAATATCCCTAAGGCCGAACCCAATTGCAAATGTAAATACAAATGTACATAAGTTGGTGAGCTGATTTGATATCATTTTAGTATGCACATTTCATGGCATAGTGCGCACATGAACTATGCAGTAAAATGAGGAAGTGTGCACATTCTGGGATACCGCGCACAGCATCTTAAGTGTGTGCAATGTAGAGGCCAGGGAGCCTTGTGTATCTGATATGTTTTATAGGTTGGTGAGCCAGTATTATAAGCTAGGATGCTTATGTTTTGATTAGGTCGAAGAGCCTAAATGTTAAAGGCCAGTGCGCCTATTTTTGTACATATCTCATATTTAATATTAAATACATCGTTGCGCG
The DNA here is from genome assembly GCA_000966675.3 of Picea glauca. NCBI lineage: Eukaryota > Viridiplantae > Streptophyta > Pinopsida > Pinales > Pinaceae > Picea > Picea glauca. Next base: position 136,336 of record JZKD02S2068897.1, on the reverse strand, counting down.
TAGACCGACCATGATAAAAGAGATGGGGGACTAAACTCCACTAGTTAGGGAAAGGGAAGGGGCTAAGTTAAGGAATATTATATTAATATTTCTTAAATCATAAAGTATGGATAATTATGTTATCCTAAGTTCTAAGTTGGTGCCAAGTGGGCCAAAGTAGCAAGTTGGGGGCATGACAAGTGACAAGTTGGGGGCATGCATACAGATTGTTGGACTTAGTTCATTTCAGGGGACTCTCCATCATTCGGACCATCATCTTTCCCTTGATTCATCCATCACTGAGATATACAGTCAATCATCCAGGAGTATTGGCAGCCATTGAGCTATCATTTGTATCTTCATGACTTTACCTGAACCCGTATCCAGAGCCTTATGTTGGGTAGTTGTTAGCTTGGGAAAGGGATTGAAGAAGCGGGTTGTCAGACCCGTGGGATATTGAAGATGTGGGTTGCCAGGCCCGTGAGAAATTCTCTGGGTGAGAGGATTGTTGGGGATTAATTTCCCGAAGGTGTTGAACTATAGTTGCAAGGCTCTGAGACTTCCTATTCGGCCTGTTGTTGAAGCCCTGGAAGGGAAGTGGGGCAGCTGAGGGACTGTTGATCATAGAAGGGGCACACTTCCTTGGGTGGGACAGGCATGTGGGGAATGAGGGATTGTAGGTTGTTAGTTGAGTGAGCACCTGAGATGAAGTCTTTCCTGTTGTTCATGAGTCTTTAGCCTCGTTAGGAACCCCTTTACCCTGGTGGAGTTTAGTCCCAGCTCGGGGGTGACTCACTGTTGAGAGTGATGAACAGTGTGGTCTAAGGTTGGGAGGTTCGTGGAAGGTTTGCACGTAGATGGTGATATTCTCACAAAGATAAGTGTCAATTGTGTGATTAATTTACATGATGCATTGTTATTCATGTGTTATTTTTATGGGTTTATCCTATGCGTGATTATAGTTGTCTGTATGCTTATGGGTATTGCATGTATATGCTGCATGTATATGTTTACTGCTATTTCAGTGTGAATTCATGCATTTACATAGTGTATTTGTCTATTCACATTTTATATATATTAAGCTTATGCAAGAGTTCTGTGTGTGCGTATGTTTTAATTGCATGCAGTTAGAAAATTATATGAGACATAACTTAGTTAGGATGCTAAGTATGTTACAGTTCGTTCCGCACAGAGAACGAATGTGTTCTCCGGTGTAGCATGGCCCGACATGAATGGTTGGGGATGTTACAAATTGGTATTTGAGCATGAAAGAGTGTTCAGGAGTAGCATGGCCTGGCCTGTTGAAGGCTGGGAATGTTACAAAGACGGTTTCAGAGCTAAGTAAAGCGTCTGAGGAGTGGCATGCCCCGGCTAGTGTGAGGCCGGGGATGCTACAAATTGGTATCAAAGCTTCAATTTTCAACACTGAGCCTGAATGGGCATAGAAAGTTGAGTTGAAGAAAAATTTAACAGATGATTTAATTCGAAGTGGCCAAATTTCAGTTGTAGAGCGTCCATGGCAAAAAGTAACAACAACCAGGCGGAAATAGGGAAAAGCCCCAATTTCTGTGGGTGGATTCATGAGAAAATGGAGAAATTCATCCAAGTGATGAGATATTACTGATTTAATATCTGTCCTAGTAAATTCAAACCTGGAATTGGTCGAATTTGAAGTAACGGTGAAGCCATGACAGATGGAGCGGACAATGTTAGTGTGCAGGTGCACGTGGTAAATTGTGGTGTCGCGCGGAAGAATATGGTGTGCGGGTGTGCGCACTAAGTTTGGCATTGCGTGGAGTGCACACGCATAAGAAGGTGCACGTGGTGTACACACACACAATAAGGGCGCACAGGGTGTATGCAGAATTGGCAAAGCGCAGACGAGTTTGGTTGGCGCACGCGCAATATGGGTATATGTTGTCACACGATAGTTTAGTATGGTGTGCACAGAGTATTGATGCGCGGTGGGGGCATACTGAACTTTGGCATGGTGCAATGCATAGAGCGAAATGCATGTGGAATATAAGTGTGTGATACAAAAACTGCGCGCAACGGGTAATAGTGCAAGAACCAAAACTGTGCGCGGTAGTTATTGGCGCGCGACACAAAAGTGTGTGCATGTTATTGGCGCGACAAAGAAGTGATACACAATGGTTTTAAAGTGCATGAAGCACGATTTAACTGTGATGTTGTAGCACATGGAAAATATGGGAGCACAAATTGAAACTTGTGCGCGCAAAGTTGTTTGAAGGGGGAAGAACAACAGAAACAGTGAAGGGTAAATTATAAGACCCCGACTAGCTCCATGAAGCCTTAACTTTCTGCTCAAGACTCGGAATTGAGCATGTGAGAAGGCGTCGGAAAGGTATTGGACAGTAAAATATAATTATCCACCTAGAAAATTGATTGGGAATTCAATGTTTCGGGAAATCAGAAGAAAGGCTTCTGATAAATTATTGAACCAAAATGGTTCATATTTTTCATAAAATTGTTGAAACAGTCAGTCTGACAAGTTTTGTTGGTTGCACATTTTGCAGAGTTAACAACAACTAGATCATATCAAGATCAGTTTAGAGTCCAGTGTAATGGAAGAGGCACCAAGAAATTAAGCCAGGAAGATGAAGTCAGAGGGATGGATTTCCATTTGAGCATGGAAGGAACAAACTCCAATGGACATGGTGAAGAAAGGGATGAAAACATAAATATGATAGAGACCATTAAAAATTTGCAGAAGGATGTTCAAAGCCATAAAGATGATAATGAAAGTCTTATGAGAGCCAAGGAGCAGCAGGTTGACTTCAACATGAATTTATTGGAGAGCTTGAACATAATAGAAAAGAAATTGGATAAGGAGAGTGGCTCGAGCAAATCAGGAAATCACAAGTCTTGTGATGAGAAAAGAAAAACAAGAAGTGTTAGCAAGCATCACCACCACTCCCTGAGGAATTCCAATAAGAGATCACACAGCAGCTCAAGTCCATCCCCTGTCAGAAAGTATGAGAGGTCTGGGGTGGATGAACTGTGAGGAGAAATGAACAAAATCAAAACTCCTACATTTGATGATGAGCACAAGAAGGATGAAGATGCAGAGGCATAGTTGTTGAGCATGAGAAAGTATTTTCAATTGCATAATTATTCCTCTTATGCAAAGGGTAGAATTGCCATCTATAAACTCAAAGGAAAAACATCCATGTGGTGGGATCAACTTGTGCAGGTGCAGCACATCAAAGAAAAAAGTGTTACTTGGAGAAGATTCAAGAAGTATTTTGAGAAGAAATACTTGACTAAGAGATACTATGACAAGAAAATGAAAGAGTTCTTTGAACTCAAGCTTGGGAGTATGACAATTGAGGAATATGAGAGAAGGTTTCTAKAACTGTTGAAGTATGTCTCTTTCATCAAGGATGAGAYAGTCAAAATTCAAAGGTATTTGAGTGGATTRCCATCATTCATCAGTRACAAAATACAGTATGATGATCCCAAGACATTGGAGGAGACCATAAGGCGAGCTAAATGCCWATATGATCAACAAAAATCAAGGCCAACATTCCAAAAATCTTGGGGAGACAAAAAGAAATTCAAGATGGATCAAAGGAAGAAGGGGTCTAATCCACCATTCTTCAGAAATAGTCCACAGGGACAACAAACTCCTAAGGAACCCAGAACGATGGACACATGAAGTCAAAGGCCAAGGCAACCACCTATTCAATGTTGGGGTTGTAAAGGGGATCACATGTTCAGAGATTGTCCTCACAGAGGTGAAAAAGGGAGGACTCTTCATAATGTACAACACGCTGAAACAGTGGAGGACATGGGCAGAAAGATACCCAGGATCCATGTAGCCCTGGACAACAAGCAAGCAGAATATCAGTCACATATGATTGAAGTGGAAGGTATGATCAACAACCAAACCATTGCTATTTTAATTGATTCAGGAGCTAGTCATAGTTATATAGATCCTAAGGTTGTGGAAAGTTTGCATTTTCCAAGAAGCAAGCATGGGGAATCTTGGTTGGTGCAGCTGGCTACAGGGGCCAAAAGAAAATTTAATGAGATGGTCAAGTCATGTCTTATTGACATGAATGGACTGAACACCCAGGCAGATTTGGATATCTTTCCTTTAGGTTCCCATGACTATCTAATTGGGATGGATTGGTTGGACCAACAGCATGCCATCCTAGACTGCCATAACAAAGCATTTACTTGCTTGGATGAGGAAGGGAAACTAAGGAAAGTGCATGGAATTCACAGGGCAGTAGCCATCAGAGAGATTTCAGCATTGCAGTTGAAGAAATGTTACAGAAAAGGGTGTCAAATAATTGCAGCTCATTTGGCGGAAACACCTAGAGATAAGGTGCCAAATTTGGAAGATTATGCAATCCTAGAAGATTTTGAAGATGTGTTCAAGGAGGTACTAGGACTACCCCCAAGGAGGGACATTGATTTCTCTATAAATCTAATGCCTGGAGCAGCTCCAGTGTCAAAGACTCCTTACATAATGAGTACACCAGAGCTGAAGGAGTTGGAAATGCAACTTGAAGAGCTTCTGAAGAAGGGGTATATACACCCAAGTGTGTCACCTTGGGGTGCCCTAGTCTTGTTTGTGAAGAAGAAAGATGGAACATTAAGATTGTGCATTGATTTCAGACAGTTGAATAAAGTGACTATAAAGAACAAGTATCCTCTGCCAAGGATTGATGATATTTTTTATCAATTGAAGGATGCAAAGATCTTTTCAAAGATATATCTTGGGTCAGGATACCATCAGGTAAGGATTAAAGAGGAAGATATCAGCAAGACTGCTTTCAGGACAAGGTATGGTCATTATGAGTTCACAATGGTGCCATTTGGGTTGTCAAATGCACCAGTTGTTTTCATGTGCTTAATGAATGGTGTTTTCCGAGAATATTTAGACAATTTTGTCATTGTCTTTTTGGATGAAATTCTCATATATTCCAAGTCAGAAGAAGAGCATGAACATTATTTGAGGATGGTTTTGCAAGTATTAAGGGAGCATCAATTTTATGCCAAATTGAGCAAGTGTTCATTTTACCATAAGCAAATTCACTATTTGGGGCACATCATTTCAAAGGATGGGATAGTAGTGGACCCTGAGAAGATAGAAGCCATTAGAGAATGGCTAGTGTCAAAGAATGTGACAGAGGTGAGATCATTCATGGGCCTTGCAGGATACTATAGGATATTTATAGAAGGATTTTCAAAGATTACACACCCAATCACTTAATTGCAAAGAAAGGGTGTGAAGTTTCAGTGGACATCGGATTGTGAAAAGAGTTTCCAACACTTGAAACAATTATTAACAAGTGCTCCAATATTAAGGATAGAAGACCCAAATGAAGACTTCATTGTATGCACAGATGCATGTAAAGAGGGACTTGGTGGAGTCCTTAGACAAAATGGGTTTGTTATATGCTATGAATCAAGGAAGTTGAAGGAGCATGAAAGAAACTATGCCACTCATGATTTGAAATTGGCAGCCATAGTACATGCCTTGAGAAAATCGAGACACTACCTCATGGGGAAAAGATTTGAGATGAGGACAGACCATAATGGTTTGAAATATTTGTTTGATCAACCAACTTTAAATGCTAGGCAAAGCAAATGGTTAGAATTTCTAAGCGAATATGACTTCGATATAAAGCATATCAAGGGGAAAGAGAACAAAGTGGATGATGCACTCAGCAGAAGAGTGCATGAAATGCATGCTACAGCCATTAGCATGTATCAATCAAATTTGAAACACAGAATTATAGAGACTGCCAAATCAAATTTACAATACAAGGATTTAGTGGCAAAATTACAGCAAGGTAATTTGCAGCAGAAAATTGAAGAATACAAGCTAGATGAGGATGAAATTCTCATATACAGGGGCATAATTTATGTACCAAATTCTCAGGAATTGAAAAATATGATACTAAGGGAAATGCATAATGTGCCTTATGTTGGGCACCCAGGATATCAGAAAACTATTGTAGTTGTCAAGAGCCAATATTATTAGCCAGGCATGAAGAAAGAGGTTGTTGATTTTATTGCCAGATGTTTGGAATGCCAAAAAGTAAAGGCCGAGCATAGATACCCAATTGGTTTGCTACAACCATTACCCATTCCTGAGTGGAAATGGGAAGTTCTAACCATGGATTTCATTACCAAACTACCTAGAACGAACAAGCAACATGATTCTATCATGGTAGTGGTGGATAAGCTTACTAAAGCTGCCCATTTTATTCTGGCTAAGCTCACTCACAAGGCAACGAACATTGTTGATGTTTATATGAGGGAAATTGCTAGGTTACATGACATACCCAAGACAATTGTGTCTGACAGAGATCCAAAATTTACCTCGAAATTTTGGAAGGGATTATTTAATGGATTTTGAACAAATTTGAAATTTAGTACAACTTATCATCCAGAAACAGATGGACAAACAGAGAGGGTGAATCAGGTGATTGAGGATATGTTGAGGATGTATGTGATGGATAAACCATCAAAATGAGAAAACTACCTACACTTGTTAGAGTTCGCTTATAACAATGGGTACCAAGCATCTCTAAAGATGAGCCCATTTGAGGCACTTTATGGCAGAAAGTGCAACACACCGTTAAGCTGGGATAACCCAGCAGATAGAGTAGTGGTTGGGCTAGAATTGCTCAGGGAAATGGAAGAGAAAATGTTGAAAATAAAACAAAATTTAAAGGATGCCCAAGACAAGCAGAAAATCTATGCTGATAAGGGAAGAACTCACAGGGAATTTAAAGTGGGTGACCATGTATTCTTGAAAGTGAAAGCCAACAGAAGTTCCCTGAAGTTGGGAAATTTTTCAAAGTTGGCAGCTCGTTATTGTGGGCCGTTTGAAATCCTAGAGAGGATTGGTCCAGTAGCTTACATGATCGCATTGTCTGCATCTATGTTTGTTCATAATGTATTCCATGTATCCTTGCTAAAGAAATATATACCTGATGCTAATCATGTTATTGATTGGAATGTGATTCAGGTGGAGCAAGAAAGCGCTTTTCAAGTGCATCTGATGCGCACTCTGGACCGGAAAATCAAAAAGCTTTGGAATCGAGCCACGGGGCCTATAAAGGTCCAATGGACCTAGTACAGTCTTGAGGACGCTACTTGGGAGCATGAGGATGCAATGCGGGCAGAATACCTGCATCTTTTTTAGGATTTTGAAATTTAGTTGTACATGGGTACATGATGCACTGAGGACAGTGCATAAACAAGGGGAGGGGATTGTAATATCCCTGAGGCCGAACCCAATTGCAAATGTAAATACAAATGTACATAAGTTGGTGAGCTGATTTGATATCATTTTGGTATGCACATTTCATGGCATAGTGCGCACATGTATTGCGCAGTAAAATGAGGAAGTGTGCACATTCTGGGATACCACGCGCAACATCTTAAGTGCGCGCGATGTAGAGGCCAGGGAGCCTTGTGTATCTAATATGTTTTATAGGCTTGTGAGCCAATATTATAAGCTAGGATTCTTATGTTTTGATTAGGCCGAAGAGCCTAGATGTTAAAGGCCAGTCAGCCTATTTTTGTACATATCTCATATTTAATATAAAATACATCGTTGCGCACAGACCGACCAAGATAAAAGAGATGGGGGACTAAACTCCACTAGTTAGGAAAAGGGAAGGGGCTAAGTTAAGGAATATTATATTAATATTTCTTAAATCATAAAGTATGGATAATTATGTTATCCTAAGTTCTAAGTTGGAGCCAAGTGGGCCAAAGTAGCTTCCAACATGACAAGTGTCAAGTTGGGGACATGGATACATATTGTTGGACTTAGTTCATTTCAAGGGACTCTCCATCATTCGGACCATCATATTTCCCCTGATTCATCCATCATTGAGATATACAGTCAATCATCCAAGAGTATTGGCAGCCATTGAGATATTATTTGTATCTTCATGACTTTACCTGAACCTGTATCCAGAGCCTTCTGTTGGGTAGATGTTAGCTTGGGAGCGGGATTGAAGAAGTAGGTTGTCAGGCCCGTGGGATATTGAAGAGGCGGGTTGTTAGGCCATGAGCAATTCTCTGGGAGAGAGAATTGTTGGGGATTGATTTCCCAAAGGTGCTTAACTACAGCTACAGGGCTCTGAGACTTCCAATTTGGCCTATTGTTGAAGCCCTGGAAGGAAAGTGGGGTAGCCAAGGGACTGTTGAGCAGAGAAGGGGCACACTTCCTTGGGTGGAACAGGCATGTGGGGAATGAGGGGTTGTAGGCTGTTAGTTGAGTGAGCACCTGAGACATAGTCTTTCCTGTTGTTAATGAGCCTTTATCCTGGTTAGGAACCCATTTACCCGGGTGGAGTTTAGTCCCAGCTCGGGGGTGACTCACTGTTGAGAGTGATGAACACTGTGGTCTAAGGCTGGGAGGTTCCTAGAAGGTCTGCATGCAGATGGTGATATTCTCACTTAGAGAAGTGTCAATTATTTGATTAATTTACATGTTTCATTGTTATTCACATGTTATTTTTATGGGTTTATCCTATGCATGATTATAGTTGTCTGTATGCTTATGGGTATTACATGTATATGTTGTCTGTCTATGTTTACTGCTATTTCAGTGTGAATTCATGCATTTACATAGTGTATTTGTCTGTTCGTGTTTTATATATATTAAGCTTTCGCAAGAGTTTTGTGTGTGCATATGTTTTAATTACATGCAGTTAGAAAATTATATGAGACATAACTTAGTTAGGATGCTAAGTATGTTACAGTACATTCCGCACAGAGAACGGATGTGTTCTCCGGTGTAGCGTGGCCCAACATGAATGGTCGGGGATGTTAAAAATTGGTATTTGAGCATGAAAGAGTGTTCAAGAGTAACATGGCCTGGCCTGTTGAAGGTTGGGAATGTTACAAAGACGGTTTCAGAGCTAAGTAAAGCATCTGAGGAGTGGCACGTCCCGGCCAGTGTGAGGCCAAGGATGCTACCCCCAGGGTGGGGGTTGTTGGGGTCCTATAATTATAGGCGAATCGATTATTCCACTGTGATTTGGCGTCTCTCCCATGATGACGAAGTATGGCTCAGGTGATTCCACTTCCTCCCTCCATTCTTGTCGCTCAATCCCCTATCACCCTATTGTATCCTTCATCCACGCTACGCCCTCACTCCCTTGTCCTGTTGCCCCATCAACTACTTTTCTCGCCTTCCATCCCTACATAAATGGACTTAGGATGAACAAAAAGAACAATAGGTTAGTTAGATTAAAATAATAATAAGTATTGATATAGTTAGTATAGGTTAAACTAATAAATAAATAACTATTTAATAATTAATTAATTATTAATTAAGTTAAAAAACCTAAATTAGTAACTAAGTTAGTAATTAGAGTTAGATTGAAATTAATTAAAATAAATCATAAAAAATTAAAAATTAAATATAAATAAAATAAAATGACAAAAAGAAATAAAACATTAAAAACAAAACTTAAAACAAAAAAGAATAAAACATAAAAATACATAAAATATACATAAAAACAAAAAACATATAAAATAAAACAAAATATAACAAATTTAAAACAAACATAAAAAAACATAAATCAAAACATATAAAATATTAAAAATAAAAAACATAATAAAATGAATTGTCCTAAGTCCTCTAACTCCACGCACCCTCTACCCCACCCACCTACCTCATGTCACTCTCACCTACCCCCCCTCACCTTCTGAAATTTAACGAGACGGGGGGGTCCGGAATTTGAATTAATGCTCAGGCAGATCTGAACGGCCTAGAGAAGGGAATCTAAATCAACGGCCCACATTAAATTCCGAACCCCCCTGTCCGTCCTACGTTTAACGAGGGGGGGGGGGTCCGGAATTTTGCGTTTCACGAAAAACCACTTATGCATTTTTGTCAATATTTGTATGTTCATCACATCGTCTTCCGGGGGAGTTTCTGGGAAAACAGAGACGGATTTTAAAAATCCGAGAGAGTTTTTTTCTCAGAACGGGCTGAGGAATAAAAACCTCTTTCACTTTTTTCAACGGAGTTATGAGTAGAGATAATCGAAGACATCTTCGAGGCCTATTTTTCCATATTTTCAATTTTCCGTTTCAGTCCCGATCTTGCAGGAGCTGTTACGGCCAGATGAGGACGAATTTGGTGAAACCGAAGGAGGTTTTTGTCCAGCACATGCCCATATACAATAACCTCTTTCAGTTTTCTCCCAGGTGTCATAATTGAAGAAAAAATCATGTCTGTTCGGACCCCTTTTTCGCAGAAAACCGGTCCGTTTTTCATGGCAGGGAGCTCCAAATTTTGTGGGAGTGGTGGCTATTTTTGGCCGAGGCGGTTAAACTGACTTCCGAAACTAATTGGGATGGTCTATCCTATTTATCCAGATGATTTTAATGTAAAATGGTTCGACCTGTGAGGTTCCTGGACTGGACTGTGGGTTATGCATGACCAAAAGACTTTTTTATTCTCTGTAATTTTGAGATAATCAATCAGCAATGAAAATGTTTTCTTTCACAGGATTCTTGTGTGGGTGTGTTGGTGGTTTTTTCCTCTGTTAAAATGTTTTCCTGTTATCTTTCAATTTGTTTTCAGTTCTTATTATCAGGAGGAATGTTATAGAGGCAGAATTTATCAGCAGATACTCTGCCTCTCAACTTGTGATAATCTTTATGTTATTCATCTAAAGAGCCCAGCTTAGGAATTCTTAGTTGCTCCCTTGCCTGGATTTTTCCTACACTTTTTCTTCCTCAAGTCAACATCATTAAAACTCAATTCAATCCAAAACGTTCACTACCTTGCCCTGTGAAAGAACTTTGTCCAAGGCTGAGAGTGAATCTCCTTGTTTAAAGTGCAGACCTCATTTGCCCAATGGCCCTCCTTGTTGTTCCAAATCAATCATTTAAAAACCCCAACCCATGTTCTTCATAACTAGCCTAATACCTCCTCAAACAAATCTATATCAGACAGAGAGATCCCTCTCTGAGTCTTGGAGGGCTAGATCCAAGACTCGAAGTGGTTCTGATGTTGCCTCTGTGACTTCCTCACAGCCTTGGGCAAATTACAGAGTGCTAACAGAATGGCGACTCCACTGGGGAATTTCCCCAGAAGCACACTTTAAAGCTCCAGATCTGATCACTGATGGTGGACAGTGACCAGACACAAGAAGGCTGAGATCATTCACCTAGCGACTCCAATCAGCTCCAGACAGTTCCAACTCGAAGACTCCACTGGAGGAAGAACCTGAAGCATGACCAAGCAGCCTAGAAAGACCAGGTATTCAAGCTCAAATTTCATTCAAGACATCTTTGGTTTTATCTGCAATTATGTCTTTTCTTTCTCTAAGCCTGATCAAAAGTATATTGTTGAAGAGTATTTTGACCATCAGTCAATTGATGACTCTCAAGAGATCATATCCCCCATTGTAGATTATGTACATGCTCATACACCTGTGCACATCCCAGATGCACCTGTAGAAACCCTAGTGAGACATAAGCCTCCTGCTTTGTCTCCTACTCCTGCTAAACCTCTGGATGTTTGTAAACCCCTTGCTTCATCTCCTGTGCTTGCAAAAGTCCCAGACCGATACAAGCCTCTAGATTTGCCTCCTATTCTCCATGACCTCCCTGTCAATTACATTAATAATCTGCCTAGGTTTGATGGATAAAATGAGAAGATCACTGTTGAAAAGCATATTCAAAACCTTGAGGATTTCCTTGACCTTTATGAGGTTGAAGATGATGATGTCTGTATCAGGATGCTTGCCCTATATTTGCAAGGCAAGGTTAAAAATTGGTTCAGAAGTCTGTCATCTGCAAGCATCAGAAATTTTCATCAATTCATGCAAGTGTTCCTGGAAAGGTGGGTGATCAGGGGAAATGTTTTCCTCATCCTAGAAGAGTATGAACACTTGAAAAGAAAGCCAGGGGAGATAGTACAACAGTTTTCAGCCAGATTCAATAAGGTATATCATGCAATACCTGCTGATATAAGGCCAACCCCAGGATCTGCCCACTTGCATTACCTAGATGCCTTCGATCCTGAGATGACATTTCAGTTAAGAGAAAGGAACACTGCAAGCCTTGAAGAAATATAGAGCATTGCAGTTGATGTGGAGACCAATTTGTTGATCAAGAGGTCACAGTTAAAGGACAAAGAAATGGAGCAGCTGAAATCATCAGAAGCTAAACTGCAGATTTTGGCCAGTGCCATGGAAAAGCTAATACATAAGATTAACATTAAAGAGAAGTTTGTTGTCCAAAGACATCATGGTCCCTTGATTTCAGAGAAAGAAAGTGTCGCAGTTCCCAAACATGTTACTGCACACCCTTGGTACCATGGTTTGAATAATGATTCGTTCATGTATTCAATTCATAGCACAGTCAAAGATGAAGCTCCATCTCAACTTGTAGAGGAGCAACCGACTGATATGATGTGCATGTTTGACGACATTCCTTACTTGGATTGTCCACCCAAGTGGGATCAGTATGATGATGATCATGAAGCTGAAATAGAGGTTGACTGTTTAGAGAAACTGGTAGGAAGAAGATGATTTACGGTTCAGATGCGACAATCAGCCCTTGCACAACAGTCACGACAGCGATGGGGAAGAGGCAGAAAATCTCAGAGATATGGAGGTTGTTCTAAACCCATAATCGCAGCCCATGACCTACATTGATTTTCAAATTCTTGATGAAAGCTTAAAGCCTGAGACAAACTGTGAGTTAATCCAAAATAACTCTGTACCATTGTGCTTTAATTCATTTCGAATTTTGAAGAAGACTCTTGGACAAGTGTTGAAGGATGAATACAGAAACAAGCAGGAAATTTCATTTGAGTCAATGCAGCAGTCTGGTCAATCTATTCATGATCCAATAGTTGATCAGTTGGATGGCCTGTGTGGCCAAAATCATTCTTCATTCGCCAGATATGGGATAAAACATTGTTATGATATTGACATGATCAGGCAGTCAGCTTCTTTGTCTTTTGCTGCAGAGGCATCATTTCACAAACCATCAGAGCATCCACGGTCATATGAGGAAGTGTTGAAAGACACAGAATGCATAGGTGAAAAATTGAGTCTTGATGCTGAGTTGTTTGAAGTTGAAAATCAAAAGATGGGCCAAACCTATATTGATCATTTAGCTACCTATATGGATAAATTCTTTAATACATGATATTTTTCCGTTGCTGATGTTTTTCCTATTGTTTGGGTTGATCAAATCTTATGCAAGGGAAAGCACGGTGGAAGTTACTCTCAAGCACGAGTAACAGACTTATTTATGAGTCTCATCACAGACAGTGAAAGAACAGAGCCACTAAATCAACTACTTGATTGGCTGCACTGGCATTATTGTATCATTTAGAATGATGAAATTGTCAGTAGCATAGGGTAGGTAGGAAAAATGAATAAGCTCAGCATTCCGAGCATCCCTTTTCAAGCAGTGTTTATTTTCATTTGGTTTCAGTTGCAAGATCAACACAGGTATAAGTTGCAGAATAAGATTTTGGGATCAGCCCAATGGAGAAAGCTCTGGTCTGTATGCTCAGAAGTCTGCGGTTCTTGACACCTCCTGAAAGAAGCTGCCATCCCCAGGTGGAGCCTATGTTGGGGTCCTATAATTATAGGCGAATTGATTCTTCCACTGTGATTTGGCGTCTCTCCCGTGATGACGAAGTATGGCTCAAGTGATTCCGCTTCCTCCCTCCATTCTTGTCGCTCAATCCCCTATCACCCTATTGCATCATTCATCCATGTTGCGCCCTCACTCCCTTGTCATGTTGCCCCATCGACTACTTTTCCCGCCTTCCATCCCTGCATAAATGGACTTAGGATGAACAAAAAGAACAATAGGTTAGTTAGATTAAAATAATAATAAGTATTGATATAGTTAGTATAGGTTAAACTAATAAATAAATAACTATTTAATAATTAATTAATTATTAATTAAGTTAAAAAACCTAAATTAGTAACTAAGTTAGTAATTAGAGTTAGATTGAAATTAATTAAAATAAATCACAAAAAATTAAAAATTAAATATAAATAAAAATAAAATGACAAAAAGAAATAAAACATTAAAAACAAAACTTAAAACAAAAAAGAATAAAACATAAAAATACATAAAAACAAAAAACATATAAAATAAAACAAAATATAACAAATTTAAAACAAACATAAAAAAACATAAATCAAAACATATAAAATATTAAAAATAAAAAACATAATAATATGAACTATCCTAAGTCCTCTAACTCCACGCACCCTCTACCCCACCCACCTACCTCACGTCACTCCCACCTACCCCCCCTCACCTTCCGAAATTTAACGAGACGAGGGGGTCCGGAATTTGAATTAATGCTCGGGAAGATCTGAACGGCCCAGAAAAGGGCATCTAAATCAACGGCCCACATTAAATTCTGGACCCCCCTGTCCGTCCTACGTTTAACGAGGGGGGGGGGGGTCCGGAATTTTGCGTTTCACGAAAAAACACTTATTCATTTTTGCCAATATTTGTCTGTTTAGCACATCGTCTTCCAGAGGATTTTCTAGGCAAACGGAGACGGATTTTAAAAATCCGAGAGAGGTTTTTTCTCAGAACGGGCTGAGGAACAAAAACCTCTTTCAGTTTTTGCAACAAAGTTATGAGAAGAGAGAATAGAATACATCTTTGAGGCCTATTTTTCCATATTTTCAATTTTTCGTTTCAGCCCCGATCTTGCAGGAGCTGTTACGGCCAGCTGAGGACGAATTTGGTGAAACCGAAGGAGTTATTTGTCCATCACATGCCCATATACAATAACCTCTTTCAATTTTCTCCCAGGTGTCATCATTGAAAAAAAACCACGTCTGTTCGGACCCCTTTTTCGCAGAAAACCGGTCTGTTTTTCATGGCAGGAAGCTCCAAATTTTGTGGGAGTGGTGGCTATTTTTGGCCGAGGCGGTTAAACTGACTTCCAAAACTAATTGGAATGGTCTATCCTATTTATCCAAATGATTTTAATGTAAAATGGTTCGACCTGTGAGGTTTCTGGACTGGACTGTGGGTTATGCATGACCAAAAGACTTTTTTATTCTCTGTAATTTTGAGATGATCAATCAGCAATGAAAATGTTTTCTTTCACAAGATTCTTGTGTGGGTGTGTTGGTGGTGTTTTCCTCTGTTAAAATTTTTTCCTTTTATCTTTCAATTTGTTTTCAGTTCTTATTATCAGAAGGAATGTTATAGAGGCAGAATTTATCAGCAGATACTCTGCCTCTCAGCTTGTGATAATCTTTATGTTATTCATCTAAAGAGCCCAACTTAGGAATTCTTAGCTGCTCCCTTGCCTGGATTTTTCCTCCACTTTTTCTTCCTCAAGTCAACATCATTAAAACTCAATTCGATCCAAGACGTTCACTACCTTTCCGTGTGAAAGAACTTTGTCCAAGGCTGAGAGTGAATCTCCTTGTTTAAAGTGCAGACCCCATTTGTCCAATGGCCCTCCTTGTTGTTCCAAATCAATCATTTAAAAACCCCAACCCATGTTCTTCATAACTAGCCTAATACCTGCTCAAACAAAGCTATATCAGACAGAGAGATCTCTCTCTGAGTCTTGGAGGGCTAGATCCAAGACTCGAAGTGGTTCTGATGTTGCCTCTGTGACTGCCTCACAGCCTTGGGCAAATTACAGAGTGCTAACAGGGGTGAACCATGTATATCCTGTGTTGTTATGCTTGTGTGGTGTATTGATGTGTTTATGTGTTTACTTGCTTAAGTGTTTTGATATAGATAAATGATAGATAGATCTGTTAATGCGTTGTGATGAATAATGTGAATAAATGCAAGATTTGATCTATGTTGGTATGCTTAGTACTTGAATCTACAGGATCTATATAAATACTGCGTTGATCTGTTGTTAGGAATTAGCTGCGCTATAAACTAAGGTTGAATATTAACGAACTATAACTGTTAAGTTATTTGTTAAGGTGTTGTAATCACAGATCTGTGTCCCAACTAAGGTCGCAGACACTGGAGTCCTACAACCATCCCTGCCTCTACCTCGGGCGAGACTTCATCTACTTCGTAGGTGTTGCCGAAAGGGACGGTAGTTAGGGTTTTGTTGGTGTGTTGTTGTAGCGTTGAACCCTGGGTCTACCCCTGTGCCAACAAATAGTTCTGTGGCCGGGACCTGAAACTATGATTGCTAGGAACTAAAGGAAAGACAAAAATATATGTGCGTAGATCTGTTGCTCTAGTGCGCAGTATTCTACTTGGCCTGTAAAGCTCTGTGCTAAGAAGAGAAGCTAGATCCGAAGAAAAGAGGTAAGATCTTGAAGCTTTGTGCTCTGATAAAGGTAAGAGTAGTGAAAAAAAATTCTGAAAGCTTTGTGCTCTGATAAAGGTAAGAATAGTGAAAAGTTTTATATATGAAAGCTTTGTGCTCCGCTGAAAGTAAGATTAGTGGAAATTTTTGTTTCAAGAGTATCGATCTAGGTATGTTTGATAAATGTTATCCTAGTCTGAAAACTAGGGCACAACTAGAAGAGAGAAGGTTTGATATGAGTAGATCTGATAGAAATAATGAAAGATATGTTATTCCTATGCATAGAAAGAATGTTTGGACTAAAAAATGGATGCAGGATCATAGAAAGAACTTTTTACAGGTTAGCTACTATGATCCTAGTGCGCAATACAGTAAAGGTTGGGGATCATTTAAGAAAAAAAGAGGATTAACCCTTTGTTACAGTTGCAGAAGACCGGGACATCTTGCTAGGAATGCCCTGGAAAAAGATTTAGTTGTCTTTGTTGTAAAGCTATGAACCATAAAGTTTTAGATTGCCCTAGAATGATTGCTAAGCTTGACATAATGAATATGAGATAAGAAAACCATGAGGAAGGTCACGAAACTGAGACCATGGTAGAACCTCAGACAAAATAAGAGATTGTCCTACTGCAAATGAAAGAAACCCTAAATGATCACAGAGATATCAACTTATCAGAGATCTTCAAAGAAAAAGAATGCATAGAAGCAAGAATAGGAGACTTCGACATAGACCGTGTTCTAGATGATGAAACACAGGTAAATATCATGACAAAAAGAACTTGGGAAGCTTTAGGAAAGCCTGATATGACTCCTTCATTAGGAGGAATAGGATTATTCAGAGGAAAGTTGATAACCCTATGTGGAAGACTCACTCAGGTATCTATGAGTGCTCATGGAGCTTCGACAAAGGAAGATTTTGAGGTTGTTAGAGTCATTGAGAACAACGCTCCATTTACTATATTATTAGGAAAAACCTGAATCAAGAAAGATCAGACCAGAAGAAAAGAAGAGGAGGCCCTAGAACAAAAAAAGAAGGAATTAAAAGATTTCATGAGTAGGAAGATAACACACTTGATTGCAGAATAAGAGAACAGATCGAAGCAAATTAGAACCAGAAACTTGGATCACGAAGTTGAAAGAACACAAGAAGACTCACAGATGAGTAGAGCACCTACCACAGATAGAAAAGCAGTATTAGTCTCTGATCCTATGAAAGAATCTCAACAACGCGAAGCTGTTGTGCCAAAAGAAGACAAGAATCAGAATGAAAAGAGGAATACTGAGACAAAGAACACTGGGGAGAAGGCTATTAAACTCAGTAAGAAGCGAGCAAAGGTTGAAAATTCAAAGAAGGGCCCAAAGGGAACTTCGCAGAAGGAAGATTTGCAAAATTGGAACTTCGTCAGGATATCAGAACAGCGCCCCATGGCACTTCGCCATGGTGAAGCGATATGACCATTGGAAGCATTATAACCCTTGGACTGACATTCCAGAACGGTTAGAACAAAAGTTATGACAAGAAAGCTCGTCATCTAACCGTTGGAACCGCGTCGCAATGGACAAAACTGCATTAATGGAAAGCTTCTTATCCGTTGGAGAGATCTGTTACTTCGTGTCTACTTAGTCTGTCGATTGTTGCATCGAGAACACTTTTGTGAATTATATTAGAGCTAACAACATAACCCATTGCTACCGCGCTATGCTTAGTAAGTTCGACACTGATTATATTTCTTTAAGCACTCATCCATCCACCCGAGTTTTTCGATCAAGAGTGTACATGTTGGACGAGCTCAGCGTTGTGGAGCAGTCAGTCGAGGAAGTTTTAATTGATATGATGGTCGAGAGAGCAATGTCCATAGGAATTCAAGCTTCATCGACGCGAGGAGTGCAAGCCTCTCCGTTGACTACTCGTGAATCCAGACCATCCCGACTGACAGCAGAGAAGAGAACCAAACAAAAAGATGATCTAGCAAATGCGAATTTAATCCCGACCATTTTGCCCGACTACATCCCGCCTCTGGTCGACACGGTGAGTCATGACAGTGTCCTGAGGGACTTTGATTACAACATGGTTACTACGTACCTCCCGAAGGGGATACATGTAGTCAGAACGTAGCAAAATAATATCCCAACGTTGAAGTTCAATAGTAATGATGACAACAACCATGACCCAGGTCCTCTTGACCTTTATTTGTATATTACAATAATACATTGACATCCTTAGGTCAAAACCTAGGTGTCCAAAACCCTAGATACCAAAACCCTAGGTGTCTAAAACCTTAGGTCAACTTGACCCGTATTTTCAGAGCTTCACCAGCCTGTCTTTCCTTCCTTCTCGCGCAGTGCTCCAAAGCATCGAACGGTGGTTTTTTCCACTTGCTGAGTTGTCCACAATCTTTCTTCCTTGTTGATCTGTCATCCTCGGTCTCCTCGTCCAACGACTTGCTTCACTCCATATTTTCTGCTCTTTTTCTCACTTCGACTTAGTAACAATTACTGTGTCTTCTGTGAAGTTTGTATTCTCCTTTTTTCCTTGATCTTCACTCCCTTCCATAAACAAGGTCCAACAGGCCCCCAACACTTACCTATGACTTGTCCCGAGGCACTTTAGATCTCATCTTTTTGTTTTACTTTGATTTATGACTACGCAGTGCAGTCTTTGCTTTATGCTCTATGCCTCATTTTCCTCCTTGTGCAAACTGTCTTTTCTGTGTCTGGTACCCAATTTCAACTGCACCTGGTACCTAGACCCTTTTCTTCTTGCGTTTACTGGGAACTGTGGGGTAGTTGGTTGCCATAGTACAATTTCGACCGACTCTCATTCACTAATCCTTCCTTTCACTCCCCATTCAGAGTCTTCAATTGCGCAGCTCATCCCTCTATAACATAAGCGATATGATATGACCCTAGCCAATGCATTCTGAACTTCCCAGGATGTTTGATGAATTTACTGTCATTTATGAGGACTAGATCACCTTGTCTAAATGCCTTATTCTTGATGTGTCTGTCATGATAGGCCTTCTCTCTTTCCTTTTGAACCTGCTGATGGAATCCTGCAATAAATCTATCTTCCTCCAATTCAACCAACTGTGTAAGCCTCTCTTGAAAAGCATCAGGGTCGTCCATATATGTAAAGGCAGCAATTCTTAGGCTTGGTACCAGATATTCCATTGGAACAATAGCTTCAAAACCATATACCAACTTAAAAGGTGTTTGCATTGTCAGCTTCTTGCAAGTGGTTCTATAGGCCCATAATACTGCTAGTACTCTTAGATCACAATCATCCCTGTTCACACTGCAAATATTCGTGAGCATTGTCTCCAAGATCTTATTGAATGCTTCAACTATCCCATTTGCTTGTGGATGGTACGACGTGCTCTTCTGATGGTGGACTGCAAATTCTTCAGTCAGGGCTTCAACTTTCTTATTGATGAAATGTGTACCTTGATCACTCATAAGGATCTTTGGGCATCCAAATCTGGTTATGATGTCATCAAATATGAAGCACGTAGTTATAGTTGCACTACAATCCTTAACTGCTTTTGATTCAACCCATCTGGTCAAGTATTATGTTCTTGTAATTATGTACCTTGCTCATGTACGCTTTCCTGGTGGGTATATAGGTCCAACGAAGTCAATGGCCCATTTCTCAAATGCTTGTAGGGTCAGCGGTGGTGCTAGTGGCATTTCATCTCTTCTAGAAGTTGTCCCAACTCTTTGGCATACATCGAAGGCTCTGGAATAGTCTTTAGCATCTATGTGTAAGGTAGGCCACCAAAGGCCAACTCTAAGAACCTTTTGCGCAGTTTTTTTTCCTGCATAATGTCCTTCTGCGATGCCTTCATGAGATTTTGTGAGGATCAGTGATCGTTCTGCCTCCATAACACATATTCTTAATATCTCATCAGGTCTCATCTTGTATAAATGTCTAGCTATAAGAGAGAAGTTTGCAACATGCACTACTAGTTATTTCTTCTGGGGAATTGTGTACTCACTAGGTGTCATTCATGTTGATAGCAACTAGACTATCTCTCTGAAGTGGTCATCGATATTTCTAATGAACAGTAGTTGTGCATCCGGTAGTGCATCCTCCAAACTGGTCGGCTCTTCACCATGTTCCAACCTTGACAAGTGATCAGGACCTTCGTTCATTCTCCCTGGCTTTACTATGATCTCAAAATCATATTCTTGAAATAGCAAAAGCCATCTGCATATCCTTCCCCCCAACACTGTTTTGTTGACTAGGTATTTCAGCGTGAAGTGATCAGTAAACATTTTAAAGTGTCCTCCCAACAAGTAGTGGAGAAATTTCTGCAATGCATACACCATGGCTAACCCTTCTCACTCGGTGGTCGTGTAATTAATCTCAGCATATGATAGCTTCTTGCTAGCAAAGGCTAATGGGTGGTCAATATCTCCTCCTCTAGGTTGTTCTAACATGGATCCTAAAGCAATTGAATACGCATCCACATGCACATGCAATTCCTTGGTCCAGTCTAGGAAAACCAGAATAGGCGCGGTAACCATTTTATGTTTCAGTGTGTCTAAGCTCTGCTGGCATTCTTCTGTCCAACTAAACTGACAATATTTTTTCAACAGCTTCTCCATGGGTGTTGTGATCTGATCATATCCTTTGATAAACTTCTTGTAATATCTTGTGTGTCCCAGCGAAATGCGCAGTTGTTTGACTGAAGTAGGAGGGGGTAGATCAACTATAATGGAAATTTTGGATGGATCTACCAGCAATCCTTGCTTACATACAATATGACCTAACAACACTCCAAATGGTGAAAAGAAAATGCATTTCTTCAGGTTCAGAGCAATTTGACATTGCCTTCATTTATCCAACATTAGCCTTAGACATTCAATATGATTCTTTAATAAACTAAAAATAGTCCAATCATCAAAATATGCTTCTAGAAATTTATGCAGAAACTCCTTGAATGCTTCGACCACCACCCTGGAATAGATGGTTGGGGCATTCTTCAATCTAAATGGCATCACTGTATATTGGTAGGATCCTCATTCTATTGCAAACGTGGTATTATGGCGATCTTACTTCACAATTCGGATCTGATGATATCCTGAGAATCCATATGTAAAAGAATATACCTCTTGGCCTCCCACATTATCTAACACTTCGTTAGTGAATGGTGTAGGGAAGGGGTCATGCAAACATGCATCATTCAGCTTTTTGAGGTCTACGCATATCTTGATCTCTCATGTCTTCTTGTCTTGTGCCACCATAGGGCTAATCCATTCTGACTCTTCGACGGGTTCTATGATCCCTGCTTCCAACATTCTGTCGAGCTCAACCTTCACTTTTTCCTTATATTTAGGGTTTAGTCTGTACGATCTTTGTTTGACTATTCTAGCATATGTCTTTAAAGGGATCCTCATCTCTCCCATAGGTCCTTTAATTCCCTTCATATCAGTGAATTTGGTTGGAAACAAGTCTTGATATTCATGCAGTAACTCTATAATTTTGTCAATGGTAGCAGCATCCCAATAACCTCCAAGATTTGCAAACTTAGGTGTCTGCTCTGTTCCAATATTGACTTTCTTAATCTTGATCAGATGTTCAATAAATGGTAACTCGACTCCTATTCCTTCTACATCTCTCTGACCTTTTGTTTATGTGATGTTTACCTTCCTCGGATCATCATCTTCATCACCGTTGATGTTGTAACAGCCTTGCAGTTTCTGGAGAGGCACAGTCCATTTGTCCTCTTCTTGTTCCAAAGGAAGGCTATATGCCTCCTCGAATACTTTATGTCTCACAATCTGTAGTGCTTGATCTACTGAAGGATATTGACTTTCAAATAAGAAGGTGGTTACAAAATTTTGAATCAGACCTTTCCAATCTGTAGTGATGCTTGAAGGTACTAGTTGATAGGTGTCGTGTCCAGTATATTGATGAATTTGTGTACCCATTGTTCTTGAGGAACGTTGCTCCAGGCTTCCTCACAGCTTCGCACATGTTCCTTTGGACAGCTTCAACCTGTGTATCGAACTTCGCAGCCTTCTACTTGTGCTGAGAACAACGTTGTCATCAGGGTACGACATTGTATCCAATCTGTAATGTTACTTTTGTGTGTCCCCCACCATCCTGTTGGGGTTGCTTTCAAGGCCTCATCCATTGCCAACAATCTTTGTTGTATTGGTACACTCTCTTCAAAGTCCGACAAAAAGGTTTCTAAAGGATTTAGACCATCAAAGGTGGGTAAGTTACTTACGGTTGTGTCGATCCAGCGAATTTCTCGGGTTAGTCTAGCACATATTCTTGTAGATACTTCATAGATTTTATTCTGCCAGTTCTTCGGTGCTTCTTCTAAGTCTGATGAGCATACATTGTCACTTCATCAGCTTAGGTTTCCATCGGTCGTGGGATTAATGTAATCATGTTTCCTAGTTGTTAATTTGTATATGTTTTCCAGTTCATATGCGTGGTCTTCTTCTCTAATGGGATCTATGTATCGTTGACCTTCGTCTCGATCTAAATGTGTTATGACCCAAAGGCCATCTCTTTCAAAAGTCATACGTCTTTTCTTTAAATCAACCACAGTGGAATTATTGAAATCCCAATCAATTCCTAACAGCACAGGGTAAGGGCAATTGTCGTCAACTATCTCAATTACCTCAAAATCTGCAAATGTTCTTACTCCATCAATGTCCACAGGGATATGCTCCAATCTACCAAATGGACTTACAACTTGTTGGTTGGCCATCCTAAGCCTGATAGGGGAATAGATCAACTTCAGTTTTCCCATCAGTGCCCAGGTTTGCTTCGTCATGACATTGACCTCTGACCCTAAGTCGAGGACTACATAATCTATATCATATTCACCTATTTGAGCATTCAAATGTAATTTCTTATTGGTCCTCGTCTTCTTACTGGTTTGGTGTACTGCCCTATTCAGTAAGGGGTCTATTTTTCCTAGCTCATATTGTGTGATTAAATTTTGTAACTCTTGTACAACGCTCTCATCCTGAATCAACTTAATACAAGTATATAGAAATTCCATGAGCTTGTTTACCTCTTTTTCTTCTTTTGGCGAAGCAAACTGATCAAATGCCAGAGACATTCCATATTCTCTCACTTATGGTCTTGTCTTCGATGCGGAACCTTGGTCTCCTCTGAATTCTTTTCTTGCCTCCTCAAACATTTGTCTTTCTTTTTTTGCATCAAACATTTGTGTCTTCTCTGTAGTTTTCCTGATTCCTGAGTCTTCTGTAATATTCCCTTGGGTCAGACTGTCTTCTCCTATAGCAGCGCCTCCTCTGGTTATAACATCCACTCTAGGGTCTTCTTCACGAGGTTCATCATATATCAGTTGCACTTACGGGTTCTGTTGAGGTCCTCATCTTTCCTGAAGCTTACCTAGCAGCACAGGACAATCTTCTATAACATGTTCAAACGAGCTATAGTAGCTGCAAGTAGTACAAGGGTTTTGGCAATCCCTTGCGATGTGTCCTTGTTGTGCACAGTTATAACAGATTATCTGTCCTCGGCCTCGACCCATTCCTCCTCCTCCTCCTCCTCCTCTTCCTCTGAATCCACCAGGAGGATTAAAGTTTCCTCTCCAAGGGGAGTTATACTGCGTAATGTTTCCTTCTTGTGGTACTTTGCCTTGAATCTTATATATGTCTCTCCACCTTTCATGCATGAGATTGTAAGCCCTACAATCCCTATCATTATGTCTCGTGGACTTACAGAACGTGCAATACAAATTTGTGGGTGTCTGAACATACTTTTGCATGTAATAGCACTCATTAGGGTGATGTCTTTTTCTGCATACCTCGCACCAGGGTAAGGTGACTTGCTTCAAAGGGCTCAGGGCTCCAGAGGCCAAGTATTCATGGAATAGAGGGAAATTCTCCTTGTCATGGCCTTCCGACCTGCGTCTAACACACCAAATGTCTTCTCTTTTATCTTTTCCCTCGTCTTTCTTCATATCTTCGACCTGCAGAGACAAACTAGTTAGTTGACTCAAGATCTTACTCATACATGAGATGGATTCTCCCATAGGGGTTGATTCTAACTTCATGGCGATCTCCAGCGCCTCAAACTGCGAAGCAATCTTCTATTACATTAGAGGAACTCTGATGTGTGGTAAGAGGGCAACAATGAACCATTCTTTGTTCTGTTCATCTAGGATCTGAAAAGTCAATCAGCCTGTTAAGGTTTTGAATCTTTGATTGAATTCCCAAACAGGTTCGGCCACCTTCTACTTGATCTCCTTCAGTTCTGTAATACACTGTGACTCCGACTTAGGTTTCTTGAACTTTGCAATTAGTGCATTCTTAATCTGATTCAATGGCTTAGGCTATGTAAGTCCTTGAACAAGCTTCATGTACCAGGCGCGATCCCTTAGAGTGGTACTAAATTGGGTTCTTTTGACAGCTTCATCCGTGACATTTTTAATATTCCATACGGCTTCACGTAGGAACCAGTGTTGATCATGATCTTCAGATCCATCTCCCCTAAAAATAGGAAGTCCCATCTTATCCGCCATATATCTTCCTAAGGTCCCTGACTGAGTGTAACACCCTGTTTCCCCCAGATTGTAAATATAACTAAACTGGCAAAGGACTATGGCAAAAACTCATAAGTATGAATATGTGTTGTAAATGGACCTGCAGGAAGAGGTCAATGAATGTAAATGATAGTTTGAATTTATTGCAGAACTGCTGAGAGGGGAT
>JZKD02S2068897.1:82102-102743 GCA_000966675.3 Picea glauca | reverse complement strand
GGTAAATCCATTAGGAGTCACTACGCCTATGGTTGGGTGGAAACGAGCACCCCTCTCAGCAGTTGCTTCCATTGCTGAAGTTATTTCTGATAAGTGTTTTTGCTTATATTGCATTGAAATTTATATGCTGTCACATATGTTCATAGACTGGTGGAATTGTGAATGTTTTCTGTGAAAGAATGTTTGTGCAGTAATTATTAACTAATGAGTAGATATTAGCTCATAGAACCATGAGATAGTAAATGATTTCAGCGTGAGAATGTCCGCGTAGTGCTTGATATGAATGAGTCGATATATGCTTGACACTGAGGAAACCGTGCTTTACTTACGTTGATAAATGAATCTAATCATGCCCAGCCGCTCTCGGGAAACTGTCTCCCTTTATC
The DNA here is from genome assembly GCA_000966675.3 of Picea glauca. Classification (NCBI taxonomy): domain Eukaryota; kingdom Viridiplantae; phylum Streptophyta; class Pinopsida; order Pinales; family Pinaceae; genus Picea; species Picea glauca. The sequence goes on along the minus strand of JZKD02S2068897.1, from coordinate 102,357 downwards.
TGTTCCCGGGAATGCCCCAGTAAGGATCTCTTCATAGAGATTCCCTCCTTGGAAAGGTTCACCAAGAACCCAGAATAGGGACTCGAACGCACAGACCTTATTAACCCTGTACGAGGAGGAACGATCCTATTGAGGTTCCAAGATAGTAGTGTTGTGAGACGAAATAAGTCGACGGATGAGATCTCGTCGGAGGACCCATAGTCATTCACGACCATTAGATTGACAGAAGTAACAAAGGCGTTACATACCTTGACCCTTTGTCCTCTATCATCGTGAGCAACGAGAAATTGGGATCGTATACTCCAAGACCCAAACGAACGAATCTAGACCGTTAGATCTCGGTCCAATTACCCGTCAGTCGTTGGATCTGGAGAAGCTGCGCAGGGGTTAAGCGCAGGGGTAGGCATGCGAGGAAATGATCTGAACTGTCGGATCTTGGATCATAGTCCCGACAACTGTCAGATCTCGAGAAGATGCGCCGGAGTTAAACTCTAGTGCGCAGAGAACAGATCCTAGCCGTTGATCCCGGCAGGACACGTGTCAGCATTTGGGAGGCGTCGAGATTTTTACCATCGGAGATTTGGGAATTATAAAACTGTTACATCTTGAAATCGCGATACGCGATTTCCCGAGCAGATCTGGACCGTCCATTGTTCGAGGACATGTGTCAGAGGATCCCGTAGAGCCGTGGATCGGGAAATCGAGGTTTTCGAAGATAAGGAAACTGCATCGCTGGGAATCGCGATCGGCAATATCCCGACGGTGACGTAAGCAAGGTGGGACCACTAGAGTAGAGTGAAGGACAGGTGTCCATCATCTGGGAAGAGTCGGGAAACCCGTAGGAAAATCCTGGTGCAATCATAGCCGTCCATCTGCGAGGACAGGTGGCAAAGGATCGGACGTCGTTGGCGTTTTGTTCATCGGAGTTTTTGATGGTAAGGAAATTGTGCAATAGGAGATCGCGATCCGCGATTTCCCGATAAAATCTGAGCCGTCCAAACAGTAGGGATACGTGGCAAAGGATCCTAGAAAGTCAGAGTTCGGCATATCGGGGATTTCGAATACATAGAACCCTTGCCACCCGGAATCGCAATCCATGATTTACCGATACGATCTGAGCCATCCGTTTACACGGGACAGGTGTCAGAGATCGGACGAAAGTCGTAGATCGGGAAATCAGAGTTTCCAAGGACATGGAACGCTCGCAACAGGAAATCACGATCCGTGATTTCCCGATGGAATCAACACCGTCCATCAGCGAGGACGCGTGGCGAGAGATCCCAGAAAGTCGGAGTCCGACAAATCGGGAATCGGTGTATCGTGGATTTCAAGGACATGAAACCCTTACATTACAAAACCGCGATATGCGAAATCCCGATACCATCATGAGCCGTTGATACAAGGGACACGTGGCAAGCATCCGAAGAGAGTCGGGGATCGGGATATCGCGAGCTCCAGGTATAGGTGTTTTGTGTCATCGCAGATGCCGAAACCCCGATGGAAGTTTATACGGCTGCAGTCATATGATAAGTGGTCACATGGAACATGGTATAGCCAAGGGGGCTAGCCAGTGTAAAGGCACGTCGAGAGTCCAGAGGACTTGTGCGCCATGACATTGACAGGCGCCAAGCCCCGACAAGAATTAAGATTGTGGTCTTGTGAACGTTGTGGTCGTATGGACTAGGACTTAGCCCGGAAAACCAACACGCTAGGAGCACATCGGGGATCGGAGGATCGGGAGATCCAGACACAGTTGCACCTCGGCACCGCAAACTCTGAAACCCCGATGAGAAGCTGTCGTATGGTCATACAGGAATCGGTCGTGTGGATCAAGGGCTTAGCCACATGGGGCTGAGGCAACCAAGGAGTGAATCAGAGATTGGAGATTGGGGTTTGTAGTTGCCAAGACATTGTGGGTATCAAAAACCCCGATAGAAGGAACCCCGAATCCCGATATTGAACCAGGGATTGGCATTTTGCAAGTGCAGGCTTCTATAGATTTCTCATCTGTGGGAGATTAATCCAATTTTTTTTTAAATTACGATAGTGGGTGTGTTACACTGAGTATGTGGTGGATTACTAGTGACAGTTCTCTGGGCACTCTGGTGACTGGGATTACTCTGATTGCTTAATACTACTGAATCAACAAGAGGGATAACAATACTTACTTCAACGGTCTGTGCATTTTCTGAAGTCTCACGTTTTTCTCGGTGAAGCTCTTCAGCTTTCCCTTCCTCTGTCCCAGCAGGTTCTGAATGCTCCTCGTCTGTCAGATCTGACTCTTCTCCACTATAGAAACCTTTGTCCCCGTAGTTCTTCTTGAACAGGTTCGCAAGATGAACTTCTCTTAACACTCTCCCACTGCGCGTATGTCCAACGTCTTTGTCGTTTTCGTTGTTCGAATTCTAGAACATTAGCCTTTATAGATCCGACCAATCTACTGTATCTTCAAGATGTTCTTCTCGTGCAATAACATCTTGAGTCTCAACTTCAAGAATTGTAAAAATTTCCCTGTGGGTCCCTTAAAGAAATATCTCTCAACTTGGTTGTATGACTCTACTCTGTCAACAGAAAACTCTGTGATGTACCCTCCAATGGTGTTATCAAACCAGTGATCTACTACTCGTGACACAGTGTTATCAGCGCTCTTGACCTTCTTGATCAGCTCCGATGTCCACACTATAGGAGATCTAGATCGGATCTCGAACTAGGTATCTGCTAATCTAGCTAGCCACTCATACAACTCCTAATGGATTCCCCCAAAGAAAATTTAATGCATATTAGTGAAGATATATTTCTCCAACCAATCTTCTATACTAAGATTAGGGTTCTTGTTCTGGGCTTCAGCGAAGTCCTTTTCTTGATCCTCTATCCACTTTTGAGTCTCTGTCTTTGATGGGAACCACCTTGACATTCCCTCAAGAAAATTCTTGTCCTGGCAAGGGAACCATTTGTTGGCACAGGGGCAGACCCAGGGTTTAGCTCTAAGAGCGCACCAACAAACCCTAACTACTGGCCCTTTCGGCAACACCTGCAAAGCAGATGCAGTTTCGCCCAAAGCAATTATGAGGGGGTTGCAGGACAAAGATGTCTACAACCAAGGGGAATATCAAGTGGATCTAATATAAGAACAACACAACATTCATATATCACTTATCAGCAAGGATCTACTTTGCACATCTACTTATCATATCTAAACAGTAATGCAATCACAATATATCAGTGATAGAGACAGAATACCAATCACACACAACACAAAATATACGTGGTTCACCCTCTCTCTAGAGCTACGTCCATAGAATTGTGCTTTATAATATATTAAGACGAAGCATACAGTTCTTGTCTATGCTCTTAGCTAGCAGATCCTCTTTCTTCTCCTCTCTTTCTCTCCCCTCCCTACGCACCCAGCTTCAGGGTTGATCTTCGCACCCAGCTAAAGATCTTACAATACCAGAAGGCTCTCACACCTAGCGCTTCTCTGTCTCTCCACAGTAATCTCTCACAACAACCAACAATAACAACTAGATCGATCAATAGTAATGATGACAACAACCACTACCTAGGTCCTCTTGACCTTTATTTATACATTATGATAGCTCACTGACATCCTTAGGCCGAAACCTAGGTGTCCAAAACCCTAGGTGTCTAAAACCCTAGGCCAACTTGACCCGTATTTTCAGAGCTTCGCCAGCCTGTCTTTTCTTCCTTCTCCCACGGTGCTCCAAAGCATCGAACGGTGGCTTTTTCCACTTGCTAAGTTGTCCACGATCCTTCTTCCTTGTTGGTCCATCATCCTCGGTCTCCTCGTCCAACGGCTTGCTTTGCTCCATCTTTTCTGCTCTTTTTCTCACTTCGACCCAGTAACAGTCATTGTGTCTTCCGTGAAGCTCGTATTCTCTTTTTTCTTCCTTGATTTTCATTTCCTTCCATAACCAAGGGCCAACAATTTATTTATTGAGTTTTTGCGTGAATTTAATTATTGTGCTTAACTCTATATATGCGAATGGTTAATTGTTGTTGTGAATGAGTTATTAGCTGCAATCATGGTCATTTAGAGTGTTGTAGATGTATTTAATTATGGGTATTAGAAATTAGTTGAAAATGTGTTTAAATCATAGCTGGTAAACTACAGGATTTGAAGAGAAAAATAAAGTTTTGTTTTATGTGTATTTTCGTGTAGTAATGTTCCCTGGTCAAGCTAGGAGACGTTACACTAGGCGCCTTCCTCCTATATCTTCAAGGTAGATTCTCCTCAAATGATCTATCTTTCTTTCCTTCATCCCCTATACCCTCGCTCTCTGAATTATATTTTCCATCTAAGAAGGCCACTTCCACATCCCTGAATAATTCCATATCTTCCAGCGTTGGCTCATAGAGATTGGCATCTTCTCTCACTCGAACTTCAAACAAGACATGTTTTTCTTCACATTTCTTAATGGGAACAAAAAACTTATTCGAAGGGAACCCAGGGATCAATTGGAATGAAGGTTTCTCCTTGTTAGGTAACCCATTGCTGTTTAGAACCGGTATAACCTCTTCACCATTATCTGCCAACTGAGACAATATTTTGAAATTGTTTTGTTAAACAGGATCCGCAACTTGTCGAGGTTTTTCGATATTTTTGGTTGGAGGTTTCGGGCCATCGTGAGAGCGGCCAACAAAACTAGAAGGAGATGGCACTCGACCTCCACCAAATCCAAATTTCCTTGATACCATCTTCCACTGCTCTTTCTTTCCTGCGCCAATGGGGAGAGATGAGTCTGCCTTCTTGCAATTTTTCACAAAAAGACCATATTCATGGCAGATTTTGCACTTGAATGAGAGTTGTTCATAGTCAAGTTGTTGCACATGTTTCCAATTATCCAGGGAAATGAGAACTGCTTATGGGATCCCCTTCTCAAGATCTACTTTGACACAAATCCTTACACAAGAGAATATGTTCTTCTTAGGCTCAACCCGATCAATATACCTTCCAATAGAGTTCATGATACAACAAAGGGCATCATCACTCCAACAATGAAGTGGGAGATGTGGAAGTTGAACCCACACCAGAATAGCATAAGGAACATCATTCTCGGACTGAAGTTAGGGGTTCATTTGTTAAGATACATCCCTCTTGCCCCCAAAAAATATGGGCCACTGCATAATATCATATCTCTATCTTCCTTGTGTTTAAAGAGGAAAGTGAAAAAACCTCTATTGCAAAAGAAATGGCTCAGAGAACCTCTGATGAGAGGTTTTTAGTTTTTCTCAAGCCAATTTTCTACCATCTTCTGAGAGGGCCAAATGCCCGTAAATTGGTCGATCAATCTCCGATCTACAAGAGCCAAGGCCTTTTTCCTGGAAGATGAAGGAGGGAGCAAGACCTTGGGCATCTCATCCAGATTTTTAATAAATTCAAAAGTACAAGGTTTCTAATTTTTCACTAAAGTCCATTGCATGGAATGCCAAAGCATCATCATCTAGAGGGGTTTTTCTCCCCCTCCCAATACCATCTTCCATCCCAAAAAAACCAATGTCTATGGTTTCAAGCGCCCACACCAGATCACCTTCTAAATGTTTACCCAAGAGACTGCAATGTTAACCAACAGATGTTGGATTCAGGTATTATTCAACCAAGCAAGAGTTCATTTTCAATTCCAGTAGTGATGGTGGAAAAAAAAAGACAATGCTTCGAGGACATGCCTTGATTATAGAGATCTAAACAAAATCACCATCAAGGATAATTCCCTATTCCAAATATTGATAAGCAATTAGATGAGGTTCATGGAGTGGCTTATTTTACAAAATTAGATCTTAAATCAGGTTACCACCAAATCAAATCAAGAAAATAAGACATTCCCAAAATAAATTTTAGAACATATGAAGGGAACATTCATTTTGGGTTGATTAATGCTCCTACTTTTCAAAGCCTTATGAATAAATAAAAATCGGCCCCATCTTAGAAATTTTGTGTCAGTTTTATTTATTATCTATAAAAAATCATGGGAATACCACATTTAACATGTGGATAAATTCCTACAAATTCTTAAGAAAATGTTCAATTGTATGTTAAAATATCCAAAAGTGCTTTTGGGAAACAAGAAGTGGAGTAGTTGGGTCATATTGTTTCAAGGGAAGAATTCAAGGTGGACCCTCAAAAGATCCAAGCTATTACAAAATGGTATATTCCTAGGAACATTAAGACTCTTAAAGGACTTTTGGGTCTTACAAGATATTATCGAAAGTTTGTTAATAATTATGCATGCATTGCAAGCCCACTCACATCTCAATAAAAATTCATTTGTATGGAATGAGGAGGCTACCTTGGCATTCTCACTCTTAAAGCATGCCATGTCTTCTACACCGGTATTGACAACACCTAATTTTGGTAAAACATTCATAGTTGAATGTGATGCACCTGGACAACAAATTGGAGCAATATCAATGCAAGAAGGGAGACCATTGTCTTTTGAAAGTAAATAATTCAAGGGAAAAGACTTGGTGAAATCTACATATGACAAAAAAAAATGGAAGAAATTTTACATGCAGTAATAAAAATGGCGACAATATCTCATTGGGAGACATTTTAAAGTCAAGATAAACCATGATAGCCTAAATTACTTTTTGGAAAAAAGATTGTCATTAGAAGAGCAAGAAAAATTGGTAACAAAAATGCAAGGGTTTGATTTTGAAATAATCTACAAAAAGGGGAAGGACAATGTGGTAGCAGATGCCATTTCCATAATAGAAGAAGCCTCAATTTTATATTCCATTACATCTTTCATTCTTGTGTTGTTGAAAGAAGCTCACCATGAATGGAAAAATGACAATAGTACTAAACAGAAAATATAATGTATAAAGGAAGAGTCGAGCTCTAAGGAACATTGGGAGTGAAAGAGACATCCTTTGATACAAGAGTAATAATTTTATTCCCTCAATCAAAGTTGAAGCAAGAAATATTAAAGAAATATTATGGCCCCAATGGCAGAACATTCAGGGTTCCTTAAAACATATCAAAGGATCAAAAAATATTTTTTTTTGGGGGGGGGAAGGAATGAAGAAAGATATTCAAAATTTTGTAAGAGACTGTCAAATTTTCCAAAGAAATAAATGAGAGACAGTGAAACCTCAAGGATTACTTTAGCCTTTACACATACCTAATCAAAGATTGGAAGAGATATCAATGGCCTTCATTACAAGTTTACCAAAATCATAAGGTAAGTGTTGTCATTTTGGTGACCGTCGTGGATAAACTGACAAAATATGCACATTTTTGTGGAATTCAAAGTACATATACGACAATCCAAGTGGAAGAAGTGTTCATGAAGTAAATTTAGACTTCATGGATTTCCTAAAGTAATAGTAAGTAACAAAGATTAAAAAATTCACAGGAAAATTTTGGAAAGAATTATGGAAGATGAATGGAACAACACTAGCTATGAGTTCAACATATCATCCACAAACATATGGTCAAGCAAAAATAGATAACAAATGTTTTGAGGGTTATCTACATTGCTACTCTTCAGACAAGCAATCTCAATGGGTGAAGTGGCTTCCTCTAGTATAATGGTGGTATAATACCACCTATCACACATCTACTAAGTTGTCCCCATTTGAAGCCTTTTATGGATATCTGCCTCCCAGTATCTCATACTTTTTGCAGGACCGATCCAAAGTATAGGCAATACAGTCCCATATGGAGAATACTAAAGAAACGTTGACAATTCTCAAGGAAAACCTTTGCAAAACAGGATGAAGCAACAAGCATATCAGCATCGAAGTTAAAGACAATTTGCGAAGGGTGATTGGGTATTTTTGAGACTGCAACCTTATAAACAATCTACTCTCAAACAAAAGAATAAGAAATTAGCTCCAAAATTTTATGGACCCTATAAAACTATTCACAATATTGGACAAGTGGTGTATGAGTTAGATTTTCCTTTTTCTCGCATTCACAAGGTTTTTCATGTATATTTCCTTAAAAAGGGTTTGGGACAAAATATGCCAATGCATATAGAACTTCCATAATTAAATGAACAACGGAAGTTGATCCTTGAACCAAAACAAATTATTGTTCAACGTTCTATCTTTTCAACATAGAACCATTGTGGATTACCTAATCAAGTGTAAGAATATACCTCCAAAACAATCTACAGGGGAAAATGATTAGTTCATGACAAAACACCCTCAATTACAAATTTGAGGGAAAACCTTTTTAAAGTGGGGGCTATGTTAATCCCCTAAGGCCCTAACGCTCATTCATTATTAGTTTACTAGTTATGTTTAGGTCAACTTAGTGGTAGTTTACAACATGCTCACTTTATCTCATATTTATAAGAAAGGGGATTCATTTGTATAGGCATCTTGTCTTGTGCATTTGATATATTGTAAAAGGAGGTTCCCCCCTCGATGTGGATTATTATTCATTGACTACCTTCAGAGTTTGGTCCAAGATCTTTTTGGCTAAGATCTTGGAAATATAATCAATGGTACCATGAATATAAGGGAGTGAAATTAACAAGGAAGGGGAATTGGAAAGAGGACCATGACATGTATAAATTTCATTTTCATTAATAAGTATGAAGGATGTTGAGAAGATCACTAGTAGATCTAATGTATGGATGTTGCAACTATTGAATAGTGTTTGGGAAAACAATTTAGCCAAAAAGAGCTAAAAGCTTATAAAGCATTGCCCTACCTAGTTCTATAGGTTTTATGTGGCAGATGGCTCTCTTGTAATGATAGTCTATTTTATAACACTCAGAAGCCAATATTTCAAGTTTACTCACATATACATGGTGTATTCCAAGGACAAAAATCGATGTCGAATGGCAGAGTTCCAAGACAAATAGGAAAGCTAATGATTTGACAAGTCATATCCATGGTGTGTTATCCCAATGACCTCTTGAGCCATTGCTTTGAAATCTCACTAAGTTGGGTAGGATGTGGAACAAAAAATGTGGTCTGATATTGTCTTCATGTCAGTTCCATTTCCAGTTCCACATGTGACACACTTACATTTCATGAGTCAATTTCTTGTGACATGCTTACATTTCATCAGTCAATTTGCACAAAGTTGTTTCTTTAATATCTAAATTGTCCTACACCCAAATGGGGTGTTGGGGATGTGATCTTTCATGCTTGTTATACCACCAATTGGAAACCATGACCATCCCTTGATGACAAAGGGTGGCATGCACCATAAGCAAATGGTTATTAGGTGGGAGATATTCACCCCCTAGTTTGGGAGGGCATTAATTGACACACATCACTTGGATATAACACTCTTCACAAGACCTTAGTTTATGAAGGCTCTAGATGCAAAGACGACAAAGAAAACCAAAGGGAAGAGGAAGCTCGAGATAGGACACAGAGCGAGGAGATCTCACATGGCCATGATGACACTAGTACATTGCAAAATTATAGCTTGCAAAGGAGTTACGTTGAGGGGATTTATAGTCATCAAGTAATGGACCAACATTCTCTTAGTGATAGCCACACCCTACATAAAATGGCTTCCTCCATTGCCTTTGGTCTATGTAGTTGGCATAGGACCTCGTTGGAAAAATATAGAAGAGAACTAAACAAACACTAAGGGAGGCAAAGCAAGGGTGTAAATGGACTATCAGGTACTTGTTTTAGTTTATAATGTCGAGCACCTCAAGTAGAGGAAATGCTCAAGGAGTATTGGTGATAGGAGAAAGAGAAGGACATGACCCACTCCAACCGATGCCCATAGGCAAGGGCCAACCACCTTCTCATAAGGCATGATAGGGAGCCAAACCTAAATAAAATCGACACAAGCGCAAATCCACTAGTGACACAATGTATTGCACAAGGTTTTGAGGGTAGGGATAATGCCACCATCATGCACACACTAAATAACTTGGAGAAGGTCCAAGGTCGTAGATCTACCACTAGTGGGATTCTCAAGAAGTAGGACCACCAAATTCCCTTGTACCCTAGATCTCTATTGACACACAAAGGAAATTATTGCATGCCATCTAGATTTAATGTCAAAGAGAAGCAACTTAAACGAAATTAAAGAAGAGTTGCCACAATGCAATGATAAATATTACTTCCCATTGTAAGCCCTCCAAAGCTCCAAGCTCCAAGTAAACCCTGGAAGATGGAGAAGGAGGAGGTAGTGAGGACTCCTAGCTCCCCATGTCCCTAATTGAAAAGAAAAAATAACATAAAGAAACTATGGTTAAAATCTACCTTTGAGATTCCATTTTTCTATGTTTTATTTCCAAAGTTTTAATAACCTAGGGCCAATCTCTTTTTACATATGTTGTTTTTTTTTAATAAAATGTAAAGAAAAAAATAACACCATACTTTCTTTTGTTTATGTTAAAATATAGAATCCAAAAGTCACTCCAATGAATATAAAGAATTTATTTTGATGTTCTTCCACTTAATACTCCACTAATATGTAAATCTTTCTTGCCACCTATTATATAAATAATTGATGCTAAAAAAATTTATTTATCATATGGATTTTAAAGTGGAGTGTTTGTGTTTTATTTTTGTTTTCACTTTTTTTTTCAATAGAAAAATTCCACTAAATTATATTATATAATTTTTAAAATAATACGTGAGAAAAAAATACAACGGCTGACCAAGCCAACCAATTCGGGTCTGATCCAATCTTCCCCAGATAAATCAAGGGAATCAATGTCCTAACTGACCAAGCCTTCAAGCGGAGAGAGAAAAACCTCACTAAAAATTTTTAATACAAACAAGGACGGACAAAAACAAATTCCAAGTTGTTTTTCAAGAAGTAATAATCAGTGCCTGAAACAAAGTGATGGCTAGATTCTACCAAATTAGAAGATATCCTCAAAAAGAGTAGGCCCTCTGCTTTCTCTCCATCCCAAGTGTAGTATGTCAGCCTTCCTTTTACTGGTGTTAATGCTCGCTTGGACATCTGATCACATCCCAAGTGTAGTATGTCAACCTTCCTTTTATTGATGTTAATGCTCGCTTGGACATCTAATGTTTCCACTTGTTACAGGGAAGTCATTTCTTTAACATTTATATTGCTTCCATTTACTAGTGGGATTCTCAAGAAGTAGGACCACCAAATTCCCTTGTACCCTAGATCTTTATTGACACACAAAGGAAATTATTGCATGCCATCTAGATTTAATGTCAAAGAGAAGCAACTTAAAAGAAATTAAAGAAGAGTTGCTACAGTGCAATGATAAATATTACTTCCCATTGTAAGCCCTCCAAAGCTCCAAGCTCCAAGTAAACCCTGGAAGATGGAGAAGGAGGAGGTAGTGAGGACTCCTAGCTCCCCATGTCCCTAATTGAAAAGAAAAAATAACATAAAGAAACTATGGTTAAAATCTACCTTTGAGATTCCATTTTTCTATGTTTTATTTCCAAAGTTTTAATAACCTAGGGCCAATCTCTTTTTACATATGTTGTTTTTTTTTAATAAAATGTAAAGAAAAAAATAACACCATACTTTCTTTTGTTTATGTTAAAATATAGAATCCAAAAGTCACTCCAATGAATATAAAGAATTTATTTTGATGTTCTTCCACTTAATACTCCACTAATATGTAAATCTTTCTTGCCACCTATTATATAAATAATTGATGCTAAAAAAAATTATTTATCATATGGATTTTAAAGTGGAGTGTTTGTGTTTTATTTTTGTTTTCACTTTTTTTTTCAATAGAAAAATTCCACCAAATTATATTATATAATTTTTAAAATAATACGTGAGAGAAAAAAACAACGGCTGACCAAGCCAACCAATTCGGGTCTGATCCAATCTTCCCCAGATAAATCAAGGGAATCAATGTCCTAACTGACCAAGCCTTCAAGCAGAGAGAGAAAAACCTCACTAAAATTTTTTAATACAAACAAGGACGGACAAAAACAAATTCCAGGTTGTTTTTCAAGAAGTAATAATCAGTCCCTGAAACAAAGTGATGGCTAGATTCTACCAAATTAGAAGATATCCTCAAAAAGAGTAGGCCCCCTGCTTTCTCTCCATCCCAAGTGTAGTATGTCAGCCTTCCTTTTACTGGTGTTAATGCTCGCTTGGACATCTGATCGCATCCCAAGTGTAGTATGTCAACCTTCCTTTTATTGATGTTAATGCTCGCTTGGACATCTGATGTTTCCACTTGTTACAAGGAAGCCATTTCTTTAACATTTATATTACTTCCATTTACTAGTGGGATTCTCAAGAAGTAGGACCACCAAATTCCCTTGTACCCTATATCTCTATTGACACACAAAGGAAATTATTGCATGCCATCTAGATTTAATGTCAAAGAGAAGCAACTTAAAAGAAATTAAGGAAGAGTTGCCACAATGCAATGATAAATATTACTTCCCATTGTAAGCCCTCCAAAGCTCCAAGCTCCAAGTAAACCCTGGAAGATGGAGAAGGAGGAGTTAGTGAGGACTCCTAGCTCTCCATGTCCCTAATTTAAAAGAAAATTTTAACATTTATATTGTTTTAAATTTTAATGTGCATGTAACTTTTTAACATTTCTTTTAACTATTCTTTTGGAATTTAAATGCATATGATTTTTTATGTTTTCTTATATTTATTGTTTTATTAGAAATTAATTGTTAAGCAACTGAGTGGTAGTTTATAATCCTATTTCCCTGTATCGGGTGGTTGGGAAGAGAATAGCCTCGGGATCCCCTCAAGCTTAGACAACACATGTCGCCTCCACCAACCACCGCGACCACTTGCCCCTCCACCTACCCCCACCTCATGCCCCGACGTTCACACAACTCCTTCACCCACGCCTTGCTCTATCTGGTCTTCAAGCAATCCTGTCACAACACTTCGTTGGTTCCTGGGCATAGCTTGCATGTACTCCCCCAAGCACAAACATTATGGCTCTGGCCATCACCGCCATGAGTTGCCATAACTCCATCTCGATTGGCCCTCTCTTGGTGATTATTTACCTCTCGGATGGTGTTGTGTATTTTACCTCGCCACCCTTTGCTATAGTTTAGGCTCTGTGGAATTCTCTCTGCACCTTACAACCTCTTTGTACAACTTCCCCCGCACCTTGCCCTGCATTTCTCTGACCTCTGCTCTCGTTTCTACCACCCATAATCATGTCAACTCCCCTCTCCCAGCCTCTACAATGCATGCAATGGAAGGCATATAGACATGGACGAGGTCGACAAACTGGTTCCCGACTACTCGCCGCAATTGAGCATGCTGCAAAGGATTACCGAGAGCACACCCCTCCAAACATCCAAGCTGGTAACCTGGTGGAGGTTGACATTCAAGTTCTTCGAGGTTTTGTGACAAAGGATGAAATTTGAGCAAAAGTCAACTCATGGATATTGGATACTTGGGGGGGGTTCAGGCCAAGGAGTCCTAATACTACCAAACCATTGAACTATATTGGCACATGAAGTTGATCCTGGGTTAGACATCGGTTGATAGGAAGGAGGAAAAGGAGGAGCTCGCCCTCCAACTAGATGAAAATCAAGCATAGGTGACTCTTTTGGACACCAAACTCAACCTCTTGGGCAAGCAGCTTGTTGGTATGAACCTAGAAACAATCATTGCTCGTGCTCCTCAAGTGCACCATGAGGTTGGGCCTTCTCACTCATAATATAGCATGTCTATTTTCATTTTGTCAATTTTGTTCCAGTTTTTTGGAAAAGGGCATAGGACCCATCATAGCCATTTCTTAGATAAACAATCTCATCAACAACTTCTCAGGCACAATATTTGTTTTACCTACAGTAGTAGTAGATTTCCAACTTTTCTAGACAAATTGATGCATTGTTGTTGGTTTGGTTTCCCAACAGCAAGCTTTTTTGTAACTCTTTCTCTGATAATATAACTTGCTCAGGATTACTTATTAAAAAAAAATAGTTTATAATCCTATTTGTTGAGTTGTGGTTTGTTGAGCAAATGAGTTGTAAAACCTTATCTTGAAATTTAGGTGCACTTGGATTTATATCTTTTATTAATCAACTCTCATCTTGAAATTCAACTCCTCTAGGATCTTATATTTGTTGTATGGATCATTATCTTTTCTTATATTTATCTATGCTGAACTCATTACATGGATATGATATTATAAAATCTTTATTTGTTGAGTTCATCAGAAGTAATTGTATATTCATGTATTCAATAAAGTATTGATTTCAATGAAATTCAAATAGAGTTGATAACTTATGGAATTTATAAAAATATTAAGGTTTTGGCGACATGAATATGTGATTAATGTTAAAGATTTTTTTGAAAATTATTATATACATATAGTTTTATAAGTTTTAATATCAAAACATTGAGAACAAAATTTAAAAAATAATTAAATGAAAGAAAAATGGAAAAATTAAATTGTATAAGAAAAAATGAGAAAAGCAAAGATAAAAGAACAAGAACTTTATTTTACCATAGGCTCGAGGAAAATTCTCTAATGTTGTTGTGACATTAGAGACTATGAGACTATGACATCAACAAGAATCAATACAACTTGAATCCACAAATATATAATTACAATAGAACTTGAAGATTAATCAACACAACTTGAATCCACAAGTATCTAGTTACAATAAAACTTGAAGATTAATGTTGATTGACAACAAGAATCAACAACTTGAATCCACAAGTATCTAATTACAATAGAACTTGAAGATTAAAAATTTCAAATCTAAAAGATAAAATTAACAGATTAAAGGTTTCAAATTAAAAAAATAAAATTAACTCAAAAAAAAATTACAAAATGGATAAATAAATAAAAGAAAAAGTCAAATATAAAAAAGAATTTAAAAAAATTATAAAAATATATAATATTGAACAAAGTCAAAAATTTATAAATAATTTTTTTTTAAATAAAAACTTTAAAAATTAAAATTATGAACACTCAAAAATGACAAAATTGATTAAAATCAATTAAAAAACTAATTATAATTAAAAAGTTTTAAAAATTAAATTAATTAATAAAAATGTTTTTTATATTAAGATTCACAAAAGTTTTGCAAGAGGCCTTTTTTTAGTTACCCACCACATTCCTTAAAGTTACAACCACGTATGCAAGTTGAACCACTTATAATTGGGGTCTCCTTATGTGCAGCCTATGTCTCTGTTAAATAATCTCTTATCATCTTGACAAATGTCTTTTATGTTTGAGTTCAATATACACCACCAAGGAGTGGAAGGGATTTTATTTGATTCTTGTCTTGACCGAGTTATCACTAACACTATAATATATAATATAATTGGTTGGGGGTGGGGTTCATTATCTACTTATCATTGCCTTTGAATCCCCTATCACAATTAGGGTTTGTATATCATCACAATTAGGGTTTGTATATCATTGCTTTTGAATCCCCTAAATCCCCTAGGGCAATCAGAGTCTGTATGCAAGAGTTGGTTGGGGTGGGGTTCATTACCTACTTATCATTGCCTTTGAATCCCCTATCACAATTAGGGTTTGTATATTATCACAATTAGGGTTTGTATATATCACAATTAGGGTTTGTATATCATTGCCTTTGAATCCCCTAAATCCCTTAGGGCAATCAGAGTCTGTATGCAAGAGTTTATTAACTAAGTTTATATATCATTGCCTTTGAATCCCCTATCACAATTAGGGTTTGTATATCATCACAATTAGGGTTTGTATATCATTGCTTTTGAAACCCCTAAATCCCCTCGGGCAATCAGAGTCTGTATGCAAGAGTTTATTACCTAAGTTTGTATATCATTTGCCTTTGAATCTCCTACCAGAGTTTGTATAAAAGAGTTTTTATCTTCAGATCTTGTTTTGCGGCACCTGCCACCCCATTTTAACCATATTATAATTAATATGGTAAAATCTTTATTTATTTAACTATTTAATAAGACTACAATTTTTAAACACAGTCGTGAAGAAAGCTGTACAATAAAATGGTCCAACAGTATAAAAAGACGGAAATCGATGAGCCTTGGGAGCGCCATGTGACAATAGAATCGTTGTGTATTATCAAAAGGGGAAAGTTCGTGACGATGCTTCACCTCGTGTGCTGAATCGAAGCCATTTCTACAGCCCCGGTTGCTGAATTGATTTCATATGTTTTTGCCGAGGTTGGAATCAACAGCCCCGAAAGTGATGAAAAATGTTGAGGGTCAAAAACTGCAATATCTTTTTATCATTGCTCTTTCTCAATAGTTGAAATATCTCATTTAACATAAAAACGAGTTATGTTATTTGGGTTTAGTTTAGGTGGTAGTTATGTTATTTGGATTTGGTTTAGGTGGTTGGAAAGAATGTCATTTAACATAAAAATGAGTTATGTTATTTCGGTTTAGTTTAGGTGGTAGTTATGTTATTTGGATTTAGTTTAGGTGGTGGGAAAGAATAAAATGTCTCATTTAACATAAAAACTAGTTATATTATTTTGAGTTTAGTTTACGTGATTGGAAAGAATGATTGATATGTACACTATCCACATTCAATACCCTCAAGTAACATATTGAACTCAAAATAAAAATATTGTTGTAATGGCCTTGACTCCTATTGTTTAGAAACTTTTTTCCATGAGAAATTCCCTCGATTTATATTAGAGATATAAATCATTTACATCACTGTCCAGACTGGCACTAGCAGCCATTACAATTTTGTCCCGGAGACCCAGCCGGAATTGAACTCAAGACCTCCTCCCAACATGGAGAAAGGTCTTTACCAACCGCGCTGTCTCACGGGACTATTGTTTAGAAACTTATACCTCACGGGACTATTGTTTAGAAACTTATACTCCGAAAATTTCAAAGTGGTTTACCCAAATTTCAAAGTGGTTACCCAGGATGGTTGTATTGTACCTTGAAAAATGAAATGGTAGAAAAAAAAAACTCAATATTGATACAATATGCTTTGACAGTGACAATAAAATCGCTAGTCTATGTTTTCTCTGAGTGCGATACCAACACTAAACGAAAACTTATTTGTCCAAAGACAACAGACTCTGCATTGAAAATCCATGCATCTGTCCAATATTATCATAGCAAGCTGATGCAGCAGCCTATATGTGTCTTCAACTTGCAACATGGCATTCCTTCCTCAACTGCATTTAGGGCATTTCACCTTATAAAAGGCTAACACTCAGACAGGCATATTTACCTTGTAGAAGGCTAATGCTAAGCCTGGCCATCATTATATTCTATCCTATTTTGCAATAATTAGCGTTTAATTTTTCATTCCTAGGTACAAAAAAAACAATCCCTAGAGATGTAATTCACCCATATGTGATTATATACTGCATTTGTTGAGTACTAGTATAAAGAAAATTTTACATTTGAAAGGCGTACCTTTTGAGCAGAAACTCCGAAGATCGGACACGTTCTACAATAAGCAGAACAAACCCTCACCCTCTGGAAAAAGGGCAATGGATGAGGAAGAAAAGAAAAAACACTTGCATATCCATTCAAGCAAATAACCATCAAATGATTCTGAAATACCTAAAACCCGCCCCCAAAAACAACTTTCAGACAAAATTTAAAGCAAATATAAACAATTAGACAGAACTCCATAACAATAGCGTAGCTCTTCTTCTATCAGAGGCCAGTAAGGTATTAGAATGGTGCTCAGAAGCCAAGCGTAACTATTGAATATCTTTTGAATCCCATCCGAAGAGGGTTTCTCATCAGTTAGCTTCTCATCACGGCAACCATTGCCTCTAAACAAACAGATGGATGCAACAAAGAGATCCACATGAAGAAAAAAAGGAATACATATAAAAGAAAGGCAGGATTCCCAAATATTCAGAGCAAAGGAGCAATAAAATTATTTTTTATTCATCAGATCGATGGGAAATTTATGTAGGGTGAGGATTAGGGTTAGGGTTTTGTTTTTAATACCTTGGACAGAACGGACAGCTGAAGACGTGCCAGCAAGATCAACCGGAATCCAATGGGTTTAGTAGGAAATGCACATTTTTCAGGTCATGGGTTTTATTTGGAAACGCAAAAAATCTTCGGGCAAACAAACGAAGCTTTTGTAGAGTAAGTGTTCATTTTTCTCCCTACCTATATCGGATTTGCTTCAGTCATGTTGTGATTCGGGATCCCTGCAATTCAAGTGTCTTTACTTGCATCATAATTTGCTTTAAAATCTTCTCGTTAATGAATTTCACGAGTAAAAGAGTCATTCTTACTTAAGGAGTGATAAACAACAAAAGTTTCTACGCTCTAAAGCCTTCAAGGAATTTGTTCTAGTTGAATACTTCATCTCGTGTACTGATTCGGCCATTTCTACAGAGTCTTGAGCAATGATTTCATGTCTTAGCCAAGGTCGGAATCAACAGCCTCTAACGTGATGGAAAATGTTGGGAGTCAAAAGCTGCAATATCTTTTTATCATTGTTTTTTCTAAAGATTTAATCTGTGGAATTTTCTCTACCAACCTACATAAAAAAGATTGCATTGTCTAAATGTTCTATGTATATAAAAAAGATTGCATTGTGTTCTATGTATTTATGTATTGACTTTTTCCCCTAAATCAGAAGCAAAATCACAATTTCCTGTAGTTTAAATTACATTTCTCATTGCATGAATGGATTTAGTTTACCTGAAAAACTTTTAAAACAATTAGATTATACAGATCTAACCAAACAAAACATAATAGCAGGCAAATGGCCCTAAAAGCTTACATTAAGCAAAAAAAAAAAAAAAAACTAAAACAAAATGATGTTAGTGCTCCCATATGTTTTTGTTTTTTCATTTTTGATTAGGCTAATCATTATTAACATAAGGAAGAAAGTGAACATAAATGCTAAAGAAAACATAAAATATAACTAACAATTACAACTTTATTGAAAACCCGAGCATGCTAAAAGTAAAAGCTGAATGAGAAAAAGCTTAACAAAGAGGGAGTGTGCACAGATAGAAGCAATAAATGATCAATAAATCAAAGTGAATATGACCAGATCTCCTGATTTTATTAATAAAGGAGAATCTTCAAATTTCCTAACAATTTCTTGTTGGATTTCAAAAAAAAATAACAAGATAATATCACTTGAAAAGAACCAAAACATAGAAGACTGCCCTAAAAAGATAAATATAGTCACAGCTAAAAAAATAAGATTAGTTATAGGTATAAGATAAAAATAGTTACAGCTAAAAAGATAAGATTAGTTATAGGTATATTTGAGTTCTATCATTTTTTAACTTTTAATTTTGAAATATTTCTAGTAACATAAAAATTAGTCATGTCGATTAGATTTAGCATTGAATTTAGCTTAAGTAGTTGGAGGGAATAATTGTCATCCTCTATATCCAAGTTAAATCTCCAAGTTAAATCCCCTCAAGTGACATATTGGTGACATGTTGAGCTCAAAATGAGTATATAATTATATAATTGTAATAGCTTCAAATCTTGACTGAACTTGTGTGTCCTAAAGATTTTAGACACTTACCCCGAAAATTCTAGAATTTAGATGAGGATGCTGACCTTATACCCTGAAAATTCTAAAATTTAGATAAGGTACTATCTTCATCTACTAAGATGTTATCATACTCATTTATATTTAAAATCCACATTATAACACGTTTATTATTAAGCTAATTTTATATTTAAAATCCACAATATAACATGTTTGTTATTAAGTTAATTATTGACTAGCTATATATAATGTTTGTTATTAATGAGCTAGTCTATATTTTCTCTATACAATCTGAGTGCGATACCAACACTGAACTAAAACTTATTTGTCCAAAGACAATAGAAACAACAGACCCTGCCTTAAAAACCTATGCATCTGTCCAATATTATCACAAGAAATCGATGCAGCATCCTATATGTGTCTTCAACATGCAACACGGCATTCCTTCCTCGACTGTATTGAGGGCATTTCACCTAAAAAAGGCTAACGCTCAGACAGGGCATCTTTACCTTATAGAAGGCTAATGCTAAGCTGGGCCATCATAATAGCCTGTCCTATTTTGCAACAATTAGCGTTTAAATTTCCATTCCTCGGTACAAAAACAATCCCTGGAGACGTAATTCACCCATATGTATTTATACTGCATTTGTTGAGATCTAGTGTACAGAAATAAATTTCCATTTGAAAGGCGTACCTTTTGAGCAGAATCTCTGAAGATCGGAAACATTCTACAATAAGCAGAACAAACGATAACACTAACCCCTCACCCTCTGAAAAAAGGGCAATGGATGAGGAAGGAAGGGAGAAGTCCTTGCACATTCATTCAAGCAAATAACCATCAAATGAATCTGAAATACCTTAAACCCGCCTCCAAAAACAACTTTCAGACAAAATTTAAAGCAAATA
>JZKD02S2068897.1:26676-42278 GCA_000966675.3 Picea glauca | reverse complement strand
CAACAGGTCCCACACAAATTAACAAAAAAAAAAAAAACAATGCATCGATGACAATGATGTGAAACTTATATTTAATATTTATCTTGTTCATCTCTCTATAATCTGGACACATATGCCATGAGCCCTCTTTCTTGAGTACCATTACCACCAGTGCAGAGTAAGAACTTTGGTTAGGTATAAAAATGTCAGCCTCTAATATTTCTTCAACCATATGCTCAATTTTACTCTTCTGGGCATAAGGGTATATGTAAGGCCCGATGTTACGAGGAACACTCCCAAGAATTAGGTGAATAGCATGATCATGATTTCGAGTGAGTGGAAGACCTTTGGGAATATCTTCAAATACTTTGGAATGCTTATCAATTATCCCTTGGAGATCTACGATAATAAATGGCTTAGTTGTTTGAACATCTAGTGAACATAGTTGTACAATTACACCTTGATTCCCCTTTTTCAATAATTTTTTCATGAAATTAGAGCTTATCACCTTACTGGGTTTCCCTGTCATACCCCTTAACTCAATTTATTTTCCTTCCAATGAAAATTTCATGAAAAGTTCTTGAAAATTAAATTCCATTGTTCCTAATGATTGTAACCATTGGAATCCTAATACGAAATCAACACCACCCATGGGTATGGAAATCATTGGAATATTCATTACATAATCCCCAATAGTAATATTTATCTTATGGCATTTTCCTAAGCAATTGATAGTTCCTCCATCTGCAATCATTACTTGAAACTCTGGCACCGGATATATAAAGCAATTGAGAGATTTGGCTAATTTATAGTGAATGAAATTATGAGTACTACCAAAATCAATTAGGACTATTACCTTTTTCTTTTTGATATATCCTTTGATCTCGAGGGTTTGAGGAGTGCTAATTCCATCCAATGCATGTGTAATATCCTTGTTTCCCCCGGTTTGTAATTAATCATAAAATAAGAATTACCATGCTAAGGCATGTGGACAATGTAAATGTATTATTGTTTGAGTTGCCAATAATTGACTATGGAGGTGAAGCCTTGAAAGTACTAGCCATGATATCACTAGAGGAAGAATTTAAAACTATATGAGAGGGTTCATTATACCAAATAACCCCAAATTTCCCTTGATGAGGATGACAAACCTCCTTCGGATCCCAAGGAGAGAAATCAGTTAATGAAGAAAGGACCAGTGGTTGAATTATCAACCACCCCCATGAATGGGAGCATGGTCTAGCTTAGAATGTCAGCCCGAAGTACCATAGAGACCTGCAGACCCGAGCTTCCTTCTAACAGAAGGAACGTGATGGGTCAGGAACCTTCTGAAAGAAGGAAGGTAAGATAGATACACACAGACAACCAGAAAGGGGAGCGTAAGCTCGTAAGGGAGATGCACAGAGCTCTCCAGGGGATAATGAATAGAAGGTCGTGAGCTTGATGCTAAGTGAGAATCTGATAAACCTCGTCGAGGCCATAACAGAGAGAAATCTCTGAAAGTTGCAGAGAACATAACCCGAGCAAAAGTTGAACAAAGAAAGAATCCTTGAGAACTGCGAGAGTTCCCTGGTGATATCATGGCTTGGCATAGGGGTGGCCAGAGTGCTAAGAATGAATGCCTCTGAGCCTATGGTAGGGTGGAAGGACGAACACCCACATTCAGTTAGTTGGATACCACCTATAATAGATAAGTAATCTCATATCTTGTGTATTTAAGTGGTACTGTGAATTAAAGTTGGATATCCTATAAATGTTGCAGGGATGGTTATGTTTGCTTAATGATTTATACTATATTTCCTTCTTTTGTATCTTCCTGAATGTGAAATTAGTCAAGTAGGAAATCATATGGATAGGACATGTTTTATACTCGTAAATGCTTGTGTTCTGTGGTGGCTTAAGCTAGAGTCATGAATTGTATGTTCATCGACCTTGGACATAGTTTCATGAACACATATCGACCCTCCTAGTCGTTCTGAGTCCCTTAAAGGATGGGGCATGTTACACTTAGGAGAGGTAGTGCAGATATGCACATGCTCTCTATGAGGCAAGCAGAAACTGAGAACCACTTAAGTTCTAGAATTGATGAATGAGCGCAAGGGGTGCACAAAAATTCTTCTAAGTGTTAAGTCCAGTGGAAAGAGCATAACATTCTTAGGTCCTTCATAACTGACAAAGCTCAAGAAGGATAGTGAGATTCAAGTATTGGAAGGGAATATCATTTCGATTGGAAGATGAATGAACGAGATCCGTTTGGGAGGATCCAAGGTTTGTCACAACCGTTAGATTTTGAATAAGGAGCACAGACGTTAACACCTCAATTCCTTCAGTCTTCGCAAGTTTGACGAATATTGGTAATCATCGGGAAGGGTACGAATTCTCTGAAATCAAAAACCTGAAGTCGCAATCCAATATAGACTGTAGATATAGGATCTATCAAGACCCTTCTTGATCATCGGATTGGCAATATTGGGGATTCACACATCGGGAGATTCGCACGTTGGCGCGACTAAACTTCCAAAACCCGAAGTTGTGACGTGATCTGGGCCGTAGATCTAAGGATCTATCAAGACCCTCCTTGACCATCGGATTTGTGAGATCAGGGATTCGCACATCGGGAGATTCACATGTTGGCGCGACTAAACTTCTGAAACCCGAAGTTACGATGTGATCTGGACCGTTGGATCAAGGAAGGCCATGGACCGTCGATTTGATGCGACCAGATTAATGCAAGAGTATGTGGGAATTTGAAATCCCCTAAGAACCAAGCTCAGAAGAGATAAGAGCTTTTTATATGTGTAGATAAGGTCCAAGAGCTGAACTTGTTCCAAGTCCATAAGCTCTGAAAGGAAAGCGAAAGTAGAGACCCATATAACAGGGATCACAGGAGGTAGATAGAAGGCTGAGGCCTTCAGAACATCTGAAATATTCCAAGTCAGGGAAGAAGGTGAAATCTCAAGAGGAGGAGCAACAGTGACCATTAGGTCGAGTAATGTGAGAGATCTGGACCGTGGGAATGGAGCAGGAGTGATCGTTGGGTCGAGCACTATGAGAGATCTAAACCATGGGAATTCACGTTTAGAAAATTATAAGAGTGCGCAGGAGAAGATCAGATCCGGGCCGTCAGATCCGAGTGTGAGGACCAACACCTGTTGGATACAAAAAAGGTGCATGAGGGTTAAACCCTTCGAAAGTATACAGGAGAATGGACTTTTCCAAGTCCCGAAGTTCTGAAATCATCAGAACCATCCTTCATCAAGGTAGATGGATGGCAGTAGATCCAAGAGTTTGAGGATTCAGACTTCGAAACATTTGCAAGGGAAAGAGTGGAGCTGATCCTAGCCGTTGGTGCCAGGAAGGACATGTGGCGGAAGATCAACATTTCGCTAACTCACACATCGGTAAAGTCAAAGGCAAGAGTTGTGACGACTCATGAAACACGAACTCACGATTTGATCACAGTTGTGGGATAATGAAGGATTGTGGACCATTGATTTGACATGGGTGAATTTCGGGGAATCGGGGATCAGGAAAGACCTGATTCATGAGAAAGGATCTGGACCATCGGATCAGGAGAGACCATGGACCATTGATTTGACGTCGTCGGGAGTTCAGGGATCGGAAGAGGCAAGGTTGACTCACATCCAAATACCCGATACGCGAAGTTGCGATTTGATCCTAGCTGTCCAACGGAAGGGACACGTGGCAAGAGATCAACATTTTGCTGACTCACAGAGTGGGAAGGTCAAAGGGAAAAGTCGTGAGGGCTCGCGAAATCCAAGTTCGTAATTTGATCGTAGTCGTCGATAAAGGAGAGAATGTGGATCGTTGATTGTCCAAGGAGAACGAAGGATATTGGGAAATCGGGAGTCGAAGGTTCGAAGGAAGAAGCCATTCAAAAGTCTCGACACGCGAAATCGCGACACACTCGGAGGTGGGCCCCATGGTTTGGCTAGAGGTCATATGGTTAAAGGATAAAGGAGGAGCTATCAAGTGCTAGGCCCCTGTCAGGATTTCAGAGGTCAAGAGATTCGGGGTGACTCACACACAAAGACCCGACACGTGAAATCGTGAAATGCCTTTAGGTAAGGCCCACGATGTCGGTCACAGCCAGTGGTTGCATGGAGGAAGCTTACACCTGGTGCTAGTTTGCATGGGTGAAGTCTCACAAAGACCCATGGATCGATTTCTTAGAGATTACAATAGGAAACTGAAGAGCTGCTTCAGCTCAGGAATTTTGAAGGTCCATTGACCATGATTAGTGACCATGGATGGAGGATTCAACTAATTGAGGAAAAATAATTTTTTATTTATTTATGCCCCGTTGTGGGTGTGTTACAACATGACATGATATCTTGGAAGTCAACTCTTTAGAAGAAATATCTTCTACGTTTTCATCTTGAGATGGTTCTTCTTCTTCTTCTTCTTCTTCCTCTTCACAATCTATGTAGAATAATTTCTTCTCACAACACTTATGTCCCTTGATGTACTTGTTGTCACAATTAAAGCATAAACCTTTTTCTTTTCTTTCCTCCAATTGTTGAGGTGTCAACCTTGTAGGTTGAGGTGTTTTAGAAGAAGGAACATTATTCTCTCGATAGACATTAGGAGTGGTCCTTCTAGTAGCCATAGCCATAGTTTTACTTTAAACATTTCTCGCCACCCTGAATGCATTCTCCAATGATTTGGGTTCCCAAAGGCGAACCTCATGTTGAATGTTATCCTTTAAAGTTCCTATGAATACATCAATCAAGTGCTCATCTAGAATATAAGTTACCTTTATATTCAATCTTTGGAAGCTCTCAATGTGCTCTCCAATTGAACCCTTTTTCTTGAAATTTATCAATTGTCTAAAGAAGGTATTGCTACTTGTATCCTCATAGTGTGTTATCATTTCTTTCGTGAAAATTGTAAGTGAAGAGTGATTTACAACAAAGCCATCGATGCCACACAAAATGATTGGGTTCTAAATATAAAGAGGCAATTTGTACCTTTTTTTATGTGGCACATCATGTAGATCAAATAATTTCTCCATCTGGAGTATCCACGTGATTGGATCCTTGCCATCAAACTTCCTCATATCGATCTTAGGAAAGTGGTTGGTCTTCAACCCAAAGTTGGAGTTTCTCCATTCTTGATTCATCTTCCTTGTGTCCTCATCATGAATTTCATGGGATACATTTTCACTTTTAGGTGTCCTCTCTATTAGGAAATGTTTCAATCCTTCCATGACCTCCCTTTTTAAACCATCAATCTTAGTATTTATTGCCTCCAACTTTGCTTCAATTGAACCCATCATCCCCTGTAGTTCATATTTTGTTACTGTCTTCTTTTGTAAATCATTTATGTCTCTACACATTTCTTCACCTTCATCAAGAGTCCAAGTAGGATTGTCTGGAGGCTTAATTGGTGTAGAAGTTCCCGTTTTTGGTGGCATGTTGGCTAAGTATCACTTTTAAACCTTGATTTCAAGGTGGTTCTGCTAGACGATCTTTCTTCTATTGTATCTCGAAAATTTCATCCCTTTTGGGTCTGAAAATTTATTTTTATAGTTCTCTGATACGTCTTCTCTGCAATGCCATAAGTCTGATCAAAATTCGATGTGCCAAGTGGAAGTTATGGTAACTTCCCCACACCTTGCTGATTTTTTTCCCTTCTAGAAGAGCGTACTTGTAAAGTGTGCCAAGATCACAATATATGATATTTGATTCTAAAACTTGTACCAGAAATACTATAGACTGTCCATTTTCCAATGCAACCAGTCTAACTTAATTTGGATATTCATTGAAGAATATATCATTATTTTACCTGGAAGACCTATTTGAGACTAGTTAATATGACTAGTCTGATACCCTATCTTTCATAGGGTGTATCTACAAAAGTAGGATGACCAAGAAGCCAAAATTTTTATCACAGCTACCTTGATAACTTCTATGAATATCCTCCAGATTTCAGGGTCTAAAATGTTACAAAAAAAATTATAGCGAACATTCCACGATGACAAAATTCAGGATGATTCCAGAACCCTATCTTACATGGGCTATATTTCCGAATGTATAATGCCTCAGGAGCTGAAAATTTAACCCCACATACCTTGATCTATCTACTAAATATCCTCCAAGGGGTTCCTTCTAAAACGTTGTAGAAATTTTTTTATAGTGAAAATTCCAAGGTGTATCAGATGTAGCAACGAAACCTCAAGACCTTGAGCTCTGATACCAAATGTTAAGAACCAAATATCAAAATAACATAAAAAAAACCTCAGAATAAGTACTCAACACCTTTAAAAGGACAGAATTTCAGATAATAAGACTCTTCAATGGGGAAACCTCCTTATACACCACATAAATTTCCAAATACAAGATGATTCCAAATGAAAAGGTCTCCTTGGTATATATAGGAGACTAGGAGGTACAATTACAACTAATGGACCTAAGCCAACATAAATAAAATAACATTAATAATATAATATGCCCCAATTAAGGGGTAATGTGCCACTATTTAGGGATTACAATTTTTCCCATCTAATTTGGTGTGATCTATGTTTGTTGCATATTACATTGGTAGATATATCTTCTCTTGAGAAAGGTAGGCTAGTTTTGATACAAAATTTGGTTCTTTACGCTTAAAGGCTTTCAGAAGGGTTTGGTTATTGTTTTGTGTAGGTGATAGGTTGAATGATCCAGGAATCAAATCTAGGATTTGCATCACCACATGAAGTTATAGGACAACCGTAAGGAAAAGCTGTGTTTTCCCCTCTCTTATTTTAGCATAACCTATAGTGTGTCTACTTAAGATCTAGAGGAAACCATTAGTGATCTATCCATAGTCTATCACTGATATTGGGAATATCAATGAGAGGTCTCATCAATCCATAGGGGAGATAAGTATACAACTATTAATGTCCTTAGAAATCCCCATTAATGCAACTTGTGACAGATTTATTTTTAGTATTTGTGTAAATGGCATTACCCTTTATTTGAGAACAATGTCGACAACACAAAAGTCACTTGGGGATGATTGTGAATATTTTGAAAGAGATGTACCTTTAATAAAGTGTAAATGTAGCTCCAATAGGCTTGAAGTTAGATCATTAATGGTCTAAATCTAGCTAGGTTGACACAAAGGATCAACCTAGGATAAGAACAACTCCCCTTGGTAACTTCTTTAGGAGGATTTAGGGAACATTGGACATATTTTTTTTTCCAAGAAAAATCTTACAAGGAAACCCAGGGGATGCTTCCCATATTCATGGATGGAATCCTTAGTAAAGTTATCAATGTAGATTGGTGCACCTCACCCAAAGGGAGTTCAAATTCGGCACTTATTGGCACATAATTAACCAAATTCCCAACAAAATTGGTGACAATTGGTTGAGAAAACCCCTTGGGCTAAGGAATATTGTGTGTGTATATATATGTGTGTGTGTGTGTGTTGGAGAAGAAACCAAGATCAATTTAGTTGGTGAAGAGAATGAGAAGATATGAGGCATAGAAAGATGAACCTAGTGACGAGGAGGTTGGAAGGACCATGTTGTTTACAACCATTGGTTCCCCATTGTAAACATATATTTTTTCATTTAATAGAATCTAGTTCTTTCTTCCTCAATTTCATTCCTTAGTTCATCGTTATTTACTGGCTTCATTTTTTTGTAGTTTATCCATGCGAAGATAATCATGATTTTGTTGTAATTTTGTTTATGTACTTTTCCATTATCTTTATGATCTATGTAAGGTATGATGTTGATGCTTGTGTGTGGGATCTTGAGTGCTTTAGAGATCATGTTGATTAACTCTCTTATATGGCTACATACCTACATGTGTTTGGTTAACAAAGGATTTGAAGTGTTAGGTATTATCCTCTCCTCTCCTTCACTGCCCTTCATTCTCATGGAAGTGTTTGCATAAATAAATATAGAAATAACCCCTTACATATGTTTTTTTGTAGTAACATAACCATTCTAGTGGGAATAAGCTTGCCACTGATCCATCACAAATATTCCCAGAGTGAAATGTTGACTACAGTATAGAGTTTTCCCCTAAATTCATAGAATGTAGAAAATCATTTGCTTAATCTAGGCTAAATCTCTAATTCTCATTGAATTCTTGTTTTTACAGGCGGTTCTAACTATTTGAGTCACCCTCATGCCAACATAACACTCAATGTTGGCCCTCATAGCCACTATAATAGGATAACTGCTCATTTTTCTCAAAATCCCCCACTACGGGGCTTGACACAATTGTTTTATCAGTTTCTATGTTGTAACACATGTTTTACTCACTTTTTTGTGTCAAGCAACAAAACTATTCAAAAAAATCTCATATCAACCTATTCTTGCCCTAAGAGAGGCCCAACCCCAAATTTCACATACTTTTAGGTTTTATTACACTACATTTACCAAAATTTAGGTTTTGTATTTGTTTTCTACCTTATAATAGTCCACACATGACATAGTATTGGGTTGAAATTACTTACTTAAGGCACACATTCCCATATATGCTCTTCACCATACAACTCCTACTCAACTTAGTCAAATCATAAGCAATAGAAGGTTGTTGTAGATTTTTTATTTATTTGAAAGAAAAAATTTACTTCAAGAAACTTGTTTTATTTTCAAAATACTTTCAAAGTTTTGGTTTAGGACGTGTTTCCATTTTATAGACAAGTCCTACACACATCGTGGTGCACACATATTCACACCTAAACATTATCGCTTGGTTGATGAGCCAAGTGTGAGACACTTAAAATTCACCTTTCACATAAATCACTTAAGACTTAAATTACACTTTGTAAACAATATTTTTCACCATAAAAGTCAAACCCCTTAATTAAATTGGTTTTTAACCGATGGTTCCAATTTCCTTAGTTTATGACTTCCACTTTGACTTCTAGCGAGAGGGTATGGAGAGCAAAGGGATAACTAATCTTGTATCCAAACAACAACATTCATAATATGTTAGGATCTTGGGAGTAGGTGATCCAAAGAATGCTCTACAATCATTTAAAATTTGAAACTGGAGGTTGATTAAAGTATGAAGAGAATCCATTGATTACCAAAAGTGTGCTCAAGGGTTCATCTTAAAAATAGTAATTTATGGGGAGGCCAAAATATGGATGTGTGAGGTTACCCCTCCCACCACTTTGCATGAAACTAATAAATGATCCAATCCCCATCGATTTATGTTGGGTATGTGTTATATTCTTTGCATGGCTAGACTTAGTGTCAGTGTTGTTGAAATAATGTAACTGCAAAGAGTATTCTAATTTTTATTGATGTATTATTCATTAAATCAATCCCCTTTTGCGGATTGATCATGTCGGCTATTGTAAATGACCAAATCCCCTTTTGTGGATTGGTCAAAACATAATTGTAATAGGCATAATAAGAAGTTGGCCCCAGAATATATATTAAAGGTGGTTATAACCACCCAGAAGAAGAAGTCAGCCCTACCAGTGAAAATACACCTCCACACATGCCAGAATTGTATAAATAAAGAGGCCAGTGCCTCATTTAGACACACACTCACTTGTTCATCAAGAAGCAAGTTCGAAGCTACAGTTGGAGAAGGAAGAAGAGAGAGAGAGGCTCATTCTTGGGAGAGGACTTTATGTATTTGTTTGAGTTATCTCTTGGCATTGTATTGGCTATCTATGTTAAGGAAGTTTTGTTGGGTTTTCTCCCCCATGAGGGTTTCCCAGGATAAATGATGTGTCTCTTGTGATTGTGTATTTCTCAGTGATCCTATTTATGCTATTGTTATCCAGTGTAATGAAAATAACTCTAATAATAACTTAAACCTTAACATGGTTTCAGAGCTAAACTGAAGAGAGCATCTTTCACAAGAGAAAGTGAAAAATGTCATTGTTGTCATACATTCAAATTAGTGATTTTTGTTGAACAAGTATTTCATCCCCAAAACCATCTAGAAAAGTGCACCCTTCCTCAAGGATCACTTTGGCATCCTCGGCGCAACTTTTTAGTGGCTAGATCTCCCAGAAAGTGAAACCCTAGTTTTCACAAAGTACCAAAAAACTAGAAGTACGAGAGTACCAGAAGTACCAGAGCACCAGAAGTACTGGAGTACCAGAAGTACTAGAAAAACCAAAAGCACCAGTCCAAAAATCCGCAGATCAAGTTTGGAGGGGTAAAAGTTAGATTTTCTGAAATCTAACCACACCAAGCTACTCGCCTCAACCAAGCGCACCTCCTGGTAAGTTCAGAATTCAATTTTGAGCATTTTCATTTTTTGGTATTTTTCCTAGCTCCAGGTAAAAGATGTCTGAAAGCACTAAGCTTGTTGACAAGCTAGAAGGTGTGGAAAAAATCTGTGCCTGGAAGTATAGGATTGGTCTCATTCTTGAAGAGAATGACCTATCAAGATTTGTCAAAGAAGAAGTACCGGAACCCATCGATGTTGCAGATAAAGCAAAGCACCAAAAGGATATGATTAGGGCCAAAAGAATAATTGCAGATTCAATCAAAGATCACCTGATTCCTTATGTGTCATCAAATAAGACTCCGAAATAAAAAATTTATGCCCTAAATAGACTATATGAAGGAAAGAACATAAACCGAAAGATGAATCTAAGAACTCAGCTCAAGAATACAAGGATGTAGAGAGGAGAATCAATTCAAGAATATTTCTCCAGAATATCCCAATTCAAAGAACAACTAGAAGCGATCGAAGGTACTATAGACAAAGACAAACCTATAATGATGGCCCTTAATGGTCTCTCAAGACCTTGGGATGCATTCATCCAAACCATTTGTGCAATAAAGGAGAAACTAAAATTTGACAATCTTTGGGAAGAATGCATTCAAGTAGAATCAAGAGCAGCTAACCGAGAGGCTTTACTATGAAGAGATGAAGATCAAACCCTAGCCACTCACACTAAAGGAGGAAGAAAGAAGTCTTACTTCCAGAAAGAATCTCACCCCCCCAAAAAATTCAGTCATAAAGAATCTCAACCAAAGAGATTCCAGAAGAAAGGACAAAGAAAGGAAAGAGATTACTTATCTATCTAATGTTACCATTGTGACAAGATGGGACATATTGCGAGACATTGTCCAGCTAGATGAGAAGAATACAAGATAAAAAATAAGAGGCACCATGCCCATGCAATTGAAGATGAAGAGCCACCTGCAAATATGTTAAGAGAACAAATTAAAGACTATGTCTCAATCTCGGCCCTCTCAAGATCGGTAACACCTGGAGAGGACACTTGGCTCATTGATAGTGGTGCTTCCAAGCACATGACAGGTCAAAGAGATATTCTCTCTTGCATTTCAGAAAAGAAGTTTTCTTAGAAAGTTACACTTGTAGATGATTATCAATACCCTATCAAGTGAGTGGGAGAATCAAACTACAAGCTTAACTCAGGGAATTCAATGAAGATGAAGGACATACTCTATGTACCAGGTTTGACAAAGAACTTACTCTCCATATCAACATTAGAAAATAAAGGCTTCAGAGTTGCCTTTATAGATGGATAAGTTATTATGTGGGCTAAAGGATAAACCATGAAAGAAGCAATCGTCATTGGAAAAGAAGAAGGTGGCCTGTATAAGCTAAAGGGTCACTCAGAAGTAGCAATGACCCACGCCATTGAGAATTCATGTGAGCTATGGCATAGAATATTATCCCACATAAGCTACAAGGCATTACCGTACGTATGCAAAGCAGTCACAAATCTACCATAACTCAAGGTTGACCATGAAGGCATATGCAATGAATGTGTACACGGGAAGAACATCAAGATCCCTTTTCCAAAGAGAGACAACAAAGCATAAGGAGTCTTAGAACTCATTCATTCAGATGTATGTGGCCTGATGCCATCATCCTCCATCAGTGGGTATGTATACTATGTATATTTTATTGATGATTATTCTCGTAAGACCTGGGTTTACTTTTTGAAATCAAAAGGTGAAGTGTTCAGTAAATTCAAGGAATTCAAAGCCTTGATACAGAATCTTTATGAAAGAAAGATCAAGATACTCAGGTCAGATAATGGAGGAGAATACACCTCAAAAGAGTTTGTGAACTTCTACAAAAATGTCGGGATAAAGAGGGAGCTCACCACTCCCTACAATCCTCAACAAAACAATGTAACATAAAGAAAGAACTGACCTATAATGGAAGCAGTGAAGACCATGATCCATGATCAAGATCTTCTAATGTGCTTATGGGCAGAAGCAACAAAAATAACAGTTTATGTGCAAAACCGATTGTCCCATAGTGCACTTGGGTTCAAGACCTCGTAAGAGATGTTTTGCGGAAAGAGGCCAGAGGTAATCCATCTCAAAATATTTTTCTGCCCAGTATTCATACATATTTCGAAAGAGAAGAGAAACAAGTTGGACCCCTCAGGAAAGAAGGGGATATTTGTGGGATACTGTGAGGCCTCCAACGCCTTCAGAATTTATATACCAGGTCTCCATCACATTGAGGTCAGCAGGGATGTGACCTTTGATGAAGATGCAACGCTCAAGAAATCAAGAAGATGCCAACTTGAAGAAGTATATGAAGAGGAACCTGTAGCTCCCAGAGTTGCAGAATCAGTGAGGGAGGTTCCCAGAGTTGCAGAACTAGTGAGTGAAGTCATACCTTCCCCTGATGAGGAAATTCTAGAAGATCATGACATAGTAGAATTTCAAGAACCTCCTCAGATGACGATATCCCATAAGAGAAAGCCTGCTTGGGCTAGGGAGCTTATTGAAGATGGAGAGAAGTATGGTGTTCCCGAAGGAACCATGAGACAGGTGAAGAAACCTAATCCATTCTCCAATTATATGGCTTTGATGTGTGATCTCCTAGAGAAGGAGCCTACCTGCTTTGAAGAAGCCATTCAGAAGAAAGAATGGGTAGATTCCATGATAGAAGAATACCAATCCATAATAAAGAATGATGTATGGTAAATAGTTCCCAGACCAAAGAGCAAGGATGTGATATCTTCCAAATGGCTCTTCAAAATAAAACATGTTTCTAATGGAAGTATTGAGAAGTATAAGGCAAGGTTTGTCACTCGTGGCTTTTCTCAAAAGGAAGGCATTGACTATGAAAAGGCATTCCCTCCTGTAGCTAGATACACTTTGATCAGAACCATCATAGCCCTTGCAGCTAAGATGAAGTGGAAGTTACACAAGATGGACGTAAAGACAACTTTCCTAAATGGTGTCATCAAAGAAGAAGTGTATATAGAACAACCTCAAGGATTTGAAGTTGAAGATAGGAAGACTCATGTCTGCAAGTTGAAGAAGGCTCTGTACAAGTTGAATCAATCTCCTAGAGCTTGGTATGGCAGGATAGACAATTTTCTGACGAACTTGGGCTTTACCAAGAGTAAAGCAGAATCTAACCTCTAATTCAAGGTTACAAATGATGAGTCGATGATATTTTTTTTGTATGTGGATGAATTATTCTTAACCAAAGAAGAAAAGTTCATCACCGAATGTAAGAAGAAGCTCGCTTCAAAATTTGAGATGAAAGACCTTGGTCTGATGCATTATTTCTTAGGTCTTGAGGTATGGTTGAGCCCAGAGAGAATCTTCCTTAACCAAGGGAAGTGTGTAGTCGAAATCCTGAAGAGATTTGACATGTTAGAGTGCAAGTCCATGAATACACTCATGGAAGCGAAGCTAAAGTTACTGGTCAAAACTTCATCAGAATTGATTGATGCCACGCTGTATAGAGAGATCATTGGATCGTTGATGTACCTGACGAACACCAGACTAGATATTTGTTTTGTTGTGAACACTTTGAGTCAATTTCTGGTAGAACCCATACATGTTCACCTAGTTGTTGCAAAACATGTGATGAGGTACCTTAAGGGTACATTAGATTGTGGTTTCAGCTATAATGGAGATCACGATTTCACACTGAGTGGGTACACTGATTCGGATTGGGCTAGAAGTGTCTCTGACAGGAAGAGCACTTCAAGATGTTGTTTCAATTTGGGATCAACCATGATCTCATGGCAGAGTAGGAAGCAATCAAGTATTGCTCTCAGTACAACAGAAGCAGAGTACATTGTTGTGTGTTCTACCAGCTGTGAAGCTATATGGCTTCAAAAGTTGTTGACAGGTCTATTCGACCTAGAAATGGAAGCAACCATGATTCTATGTGATAACCAGAGCTGCATAAAGATGAAAAAGAGTCCTATATTTCATGATAAGTTGAAACACATAGAGATCTGATACCATTACATTTGTGACATGGTGTAGAGAGAATCCATAAATCTCCAATACGTTAGCACGGATGAACTGGTTGTCGATTTGTTGACCAAGCCTCTATCTCATGTAAAGTTTGAGCACTTTCGAGATAAGCTCAGTATAGTCCGAAATGACCTCCCTCAATAGGGGGAGTAGTGTTTTGATATGCCAGCCTAGTGTTGCATGTCCAGCTTAATTATTGTGTCGAGATGCCAGCCGAGTGTTATGCTTCCAGCTTAATTGTTGTGTCGAGATGCCAGCTGAGTGTTGTACTTCTAGCTTAATTATTGTGTCGAGATGCCAACCTAGTGCTATGCTTCCAGCTTAATTGTTGTGTTGAGATTCCAACTTAATTGTTGTGTTGTGATTCCAGCTTAATTGTTGTGTTGTGATTCCAACTTAATTGCTATGTTGTGATTCCATCTTAGTTGTTGTGTTGTGATTCCATCTTAATTGTTGTGTTGTGATTCCAACTTAACTATTGTGTTGTGATTCCATCTTAATTGTTGTGTAGTGTGCCAGCCTCATGTTGTGATGATGTGCCAACCTCGTGTTGTGATGATGTGCCAGCCTCGTGCTGTGATGATGTGACTAGCCTCGTGATGTGGTGATGATGATGTATTAGTTTTATACTAATCCATATTGATATAGATGATGATTTCATTCCATTGTGAATGACAATGTTGCTGATGAGAAAAACCTTCTGATGATTTATAGATATGCTAGTCAGTGTTCCAAGATGTTGTTTATAATGATGTCCTCTCACTCACCTGATGTTGTTGATGACGATGTCCTCTCTCTTGCCTGATGTTGTTGTAGAATACCCTTCTTGTTAAGGGGGGGTGTTGAAATAATGTAATTGCAAAGAGTATTCTAATTATTATTGATGTATTATTCATTAAATCAATCCCATTTTTCGGATTGATCATGTCGGCTATTGTAAATGACCAAATCCCCTTTTACGGATTGGTCAAAACATAATTGTAATAGGCAGAATAAGAAGTCATCCCCAGAATATATATTAAAGGTGGTTATAACCACCCAGAAGAATTCGGCCCTGCCAGTGAAAAGACACCTCCGCACGTGCCAGAATTGTATAAATAAGGAGGCTAGCACCTCATTTAGACACACACTCACTTGTTCATCAAGAAGTAAGTTCAGAGCTGCAGTTGGAGAAGGAGGAAGAGAGAGAGAGGTGCATTCTTGGGAGAGGACTTTCTGTATTTGTTTGAGTTATCTCTTGGCATTGTATTGGCTATCTATATTAAGAAAGTTTTGTTGGGTTTTCTCCCTCGTGAAGGTTTCCCAGGATAAATGATGTGTCTCTTGTGATTGTGTATTTCTCAGTGATCCTATTTATGCTATTGTTATCTAGTGAAATGAAAAGAACTCTAATAATGGCTTAAACCTTAAC
>JZKD02S2068897.1:11210-24161 GCA_000966675.3 Picea glauca | reverse complement strand
TAGGTGTTACTGATTATGTCTAGTATATGTTAACATATTCATTCAAGACTCAACCCCATCAAACTTCATGATAGATGATGCCAAATCATTTTGAATAAAACACCTTGTGTGAGTTACTTGCTTATCTCATAATGTGTCTTTTTTGTATTTCAAGAGTGTGATTTTAGTAAGACTATACATTTATTGCAAACATTTTTTAAACATCATGTAACATTGCACCACACATTATTTACATGTTGAATTCTAGTGGTTTAAGACACCCTGATAGGTTGGTAGGTGTTTATTCTCAAAACTTTGACATCTATAACATTGAAAATCACCAGGAGAAAACCCAACACCAAGCATTAAGGGGTAAATAATCCCCCTCGTCATCTTGCACAACCTAGATACCCCCCCACAACACAAACCCTACATTAAAAACCTATACAAAACTCTTATCATGGAAGAATGACTCATTCCCTTTAATAAAAAGACCTATCATGACATAGAGAACACTAGTCATTTGGGTTGATCTCATTCTCCCTCATCGGATAGGTTACGACCTCCATCATCCATTATAAACCTACCAAGACAAATGGAGACCAATACGGTGCCCCAAATGTGATTCTCTTGTTCCCCCAACCTACATGACTTAGACCAACCATTGATCTCATCGCACACAATGTTGATTGGGAGGACATGCCTCAAAACTCCTCTCTAGTTTACCAAAATTTGAGGGTAAGCTAAAATAAGACCATATCACCACCTACCACTTGTGGTCTAGTTCTAACAATATCAAAGATGACACTTTTAGGGTTAGACTCCTCAAGTGTACATTATTAGGTTCAACTATCGATTAGTATATCCAACACCCACAAGGTAAATTTAGCAATTTAAAAACACCCACAATTGATCTTTTTTATGTATTTATGACTACCCTTCCATCATGAAACTAGCACATAGATTTTAATGGCATTAAGGTAAACAACATCATCCCTTATCAACAACTACATTCACTAACAATAACATTGTTGTTGATTATGTAATCATATGAACCTCCCTCCATAACTACTTTTTACATGATTCATTAAGTCCTTTCTCTCCAATATCACACAAGAAGTTATTTCCTCCAACACATTGATGAATGCCTACATCCCCATTGCACCTCAATTTGCATCCATGACCAAAACTTTGGGACATGTCATCAACAAAATCATTAGGTATGCCCAACATACTTTGGTTCACCTGAGTCAACCCTAAGTTGACTTACATGCCCATGAAGATAACATACCCCCACTTGGGCCACCCTCTCCATACATGACCTCCACTTCATATGGTCCACCCCCATCCTACATATTTCCAAACAAATATGTTGTAACACACCCATGGTGGGTTGTCGAAATTTTGTTTTCCTTAACTATCTAAATTCCTCAATTTGGGGTCTTTATCACCTTCTGCTCGTCCAGAGCGTTCTAACCATGGCCTGCATGCTCAAAGCCGAGCTCAGAAATGGCAGATAGACCTCTCCAAAGTTCCTAGGGTGTTCATTGGTCGAGGGCATGTGGCTTTCATGTGGATCCAACTCAATAAGCTCCATACCGAGTCCTCTAATGTCCCGGAGCTTCCATCATTCCAAAATCTATGGTGGAGATCCATTCCCCAACCAATCCAATGACTGGGCTTCATCCTTGGCTAACTCACATGCTAGCGGGGAATTCAACATTCGGCCTTTGGATTGAAATCCAGGCCTAGCACCTTCCCTCCATCTACACTCGCATATGACCACGGACTATGATCAGACACCAAGTCAACATGCACCAAGACAACCACCGCGCGAATCCTCCGGAGTGGCAAATCTCTGAAGTTCACAATCTGATGCCACATGTCCTCGGAGAATTTGATGACCCTGATCCACTTTGTGACTCCGGGCTTCGGCAGGTTCTCAAGTCTTCACACACGCAAACCTCTGGAGTGAAATCCTTCTGGAGGGTCAGATATTATGACATGCGTCCTCCTCTATTAAACAATCACGATGAACTCTGGCGCTTCGGCCTTCAAGAGTTTTGGTGTCACAACACCCCTATCCTCCCGAAGAAGTCAATGTCGGGTGACTACGTCATAGATCTGACAGCTAGGATATGACCCAAAGGATCTCCAGATCTACAGTCCTAGTCACTTCACGAATTTGGGCTTCGAGAGTTATGCACACTCCACCCTCGCTTCCCTCCGAAAAACATGGATCTCCACCACGAGTTCCTCTAGATCCAATGGTCCAGATATTCTTCGCTACTTCAGGCTTTGGGAGTTTTCGAAGCTTAACACTTCAAATCCTTTGAAGTGGATCGTCTCCAAATTTAACAATCTACTGGCACGTGCCTCCCTGTGCCAACGACTAGGATCTACTACGACACTTCAGCACTTCGGGTCCCTTTGGACTCTCTACGATACTACACCCCATATCCTCTGGGGTCCTGAAGTCTCAGACTGTCGGAGTTCCAGTCCCTTCACCAACCATGTTGGCTAGGTGGGCACGTACCATGGGTTGACACATAGATGGGTCAGGGGCAACACATGCCCTCACCCGGGATGACACGTGTCACGTTCCATAGGCTCTATGGGGTAGGTGATGCACATGAATCCAGGTGGCGCGTGGCTCATTAAGATTAAATCCACGTCACTGTGGATGGCGTCACTGCGCCTCATCACTTCGGCCTACTCATCTTTCAACATCCCTTAAATCTCATGGTCGAGATCTAACCAATACTATTTTTTTCACAAATTGACGATTCACAGTGATTGTGGGGCCCCAACATGCCCGCTCTTTATGTGAGAGATCAATCTCAACAATCTGGAAAGTGCTCGCCTGACTCTATCTAATCGTGGTCATTGATTCTCCACCTAGACGGGATCAACGACGTTGGTTGATTGCGGGCCGTGAACTAGCACGTCCGCTAATTTCACCTTCTCGCTACACAATGATTCTGAACCATCGATCTAATCGAGCGATTGGTCTTTGATCCGTTAACTCCAGTGGATCTTTGAGTCGATCCGATGACTGAGATAGGTTTTCCTCCTAATGAACAACTCACATTCATCTCCTCTGTCAGGTTCTTAATTCATCTACGACTCTTTTTACTCAGGGATTTCGGGTAACTTTGACTATCATGAAGTTTGACATCCCAGGACGTCAAACTCCCAAAACTTCGAAACCGTTATGAGCTAGCTCCTTTCGGGCTTAGTGCAGGGTTCCTAGACCCAGGTCACATGGACCTTCAAATGACTCTTGTGCTACGAGCTCTACTCTTAGTTGGGTTTTGGTTAAGGCTGTGGGCGTGAGTTCAAGGTCTCTCAGGCTACTGGTTTGAAGGGATTGCCTTCCTAACTCACAGAACTTTAAATTTTGAAACAAGGCAAGGTAAACTCGTGAGGTTATTAAGACAGTAGCAGTGCCAAGAGGCTTTCTTGGACTCCGGAGCTGTGAGGTAGCTCCCCGGGGAAAACACCTTCAAGAGTTAAACTGGAGCATATGGGAAAATCATAAGCATAGGTTCTCAAGGAAGCCAACGTATACACATAACTTAACCATTTCAATACATAAAACATTTATAGATATGTAAATACATGCATGCAACCATTAATTCCCAATTCAACGCATAGAGTATGAAAACACTTATCATAACCAGATAACATGAAGCGACTATTGGAAGGGGTGCCCGTTTCCATCCAACCATAGGCTCAATCACTCCTAATGGATTTACCACTAGCCACCTCCAAGCTAGACCACGATGCTTTGAGATTTAATCTCTTCTTCCGACACAGAAATAGATAGGGATGAAGGTTACTCTCCTTCTCTCGACTCAGTCTCTATTTCCCACATCATAACACACTCTTTTCACAGTTCTTCCTCGAACCCGAGAGCTCAGTCTCTTGTCTCTGCACTTATTCCTAGGTCTTCCTTTGCCCACCATGCCTTCCTTTCTTTCCTTTATCGACAATATTGTGTGTGGCCCAAATTCCCAATCAGTGGTCAGGTCTGGAAGACTTACAGATGGGTGGTCTACCCCATCCCCTCATTAACTCTTGAGGATGTATTTCCACCTACTAGCCTGAATGACATTCATTCCTGGGTCAGAGGGTTCTAATCCCGAGCAATTAAATCCAGCAAAGTATTGGTCCGGTGAAGGTTAACGCAACCATTCATGGTCCCCTTCACCATCTCTTTCACAACATTCATGGTCTCTCTTAGCACATCCCCTTTCCAACAGTCATGCAACACTTATCCATTTTCTATTAAAATAATAGAATTTACATTCATCGACCTTTTATACAAAGGTCCATCAAATCAAACATTCACATATATTGATTTTTCCATAGTCTCTTGGCCAATATATTTATATTTTCAAACTAGGAGAAACCAAGTGTTACATATGTTGTACAACAATTCAATTCCCACACCCTAAATCCCCCCTACTTGGTATGGGGCATACCCCAATTTTGAACTCCTATATTTTACCACCTTTTGTTAACTCGTATACCACATAGGACATGCACTTTGTGAAACAACCCATGTTCATTTCATCTAATGGGGTCCAAGCCCCAACCCCAATCAAAGCAATAACTCATTGCATCTCGGCCAAGGTTGAAAAAATAAAAATAGGAAAAATTAACAACAATCAAGATGTTGACCAAGGGGGAACCCAAGGGAACCCTCCCCACAAAAATAGTGGTTTTGATATTCCAACCCAACAACTAGTTGGCCACCAAAATCAAAGGAAAAAAGATAATTAACGAAATTGAGAACATATTCCTTGACAATGCAACAATCACCCTGGTGCAACTTGTTTAGGGGATCACTACACACAAGACTGTCCATTGATACTAAAAAATGATTGACAATTTGTTCCATTGCAAGCGTAAGTGATACCCCTGCCACCTCAACAACCATTTTCCTTAGAATCAAACATTGATTGTGATGCATCCACCCCTTAATGACATAGGACATAAACTTGATCAACCATTCATGACCCATTTATGATGTCCATTGATGTCAACCTTGCTACTATTTCCTAAGACTATGGAATGCTTGCAATGGAAACATTCCACAACATGTTATCACTCAATTATTTACCTTCCCAAAAGAAAATCCACCTTTTGACTTGGCCCTTAAGGTTCCCAAGTAACCCTTTATCGATTATCTCGCAAGGCTTAGACTTGAGCGATTCATGACTACAATATGGTAGAGGAGTTACCTAGAAACCATGTGTTATGTCCACTCTAGAAGTTTTGCAGAGTTTCCATTCACAAATAAAGATGTTATTAGCCACAAAATAAGGCAATGACCCCATGACATCAATTTAATTACTTTGGACTTAGAAAAAAGACAAACTCAGTTACATTTCTATAACGCTTTCCAAATACCAATAAAATATGGTAGATTTTTCATAGACATAATCGTTATTGAAAAAAGATATGTTGTGAGCATCATCTCACATAAATCTTGGAAAGATATGGGTTGACCACCCTTACCCCTTCTCAAAATACACTTAAGGAATTTGATGGGCATGTATCCCAATGACAAGGCATCTTGCCTAAAACCCTTAAGAAATTGGGAGGGAAAACCATACACATTGATCTAAAATTAGTAAACATCCCCATCAATAATCATATGTTGTTAGTTCATCATTAGTTTTATGGAATGTATGCCATCACATATTTAGTTTTTCAATTATTGAAGTTTCCTCACCACGATTGCATCATCACCATCAACAAGCTAGCATCATACACTCCAATCACAACCCCCTAACAAGCTCTCCAATTGATTGACGAACAAGCCATTCCCAGTTATATGGTTATAGGCCCTAGCCTCTTTAAAGACTCCACTATGCTAGGCACTTTTATTGACAATCCACCATTGATCCCTAATATATCCACCCTTCTTGCATTTAAAATATCCACTGGCCCCATGGAGGAGTGGGTTATACCATAATGATATGACATTGAAGACACAACAACAACCAACATTGTGACTATGGATTCCCCACTCCCTTCTCCTACAAAAGTAGCAACTCACCTTTTGACAAATTCACCCTAGTAGAGTTATTCTAACATCTTCCATCCTTTATGAATGACACCTCAACAACCCCAATATATTCCATCTCCATTGCATGAGAGATGGATCCTATATCACTCAACATATTGACACATTGAGGGAATCCTAGAAAATAGAAACACAAAGGTCAGAAACATGACAACAATTCATTACCCTTTCCTCCCAATAGCCTTAGAACTACATCAAGATATACTTCTTGTGGATATATGAGTCTCATTTCTCATGGTTCCCTAGATCCCACACCACCCATGGGTTGCCATACCATCAAATTGTGAATATGAATTTCCATCTCCCTTCATGCAACCCATTTTGAATCTACAACCTAGTTATTGATAGCTCCCTTAATTGGTGCAAATTAGATGATGGGGCCACCTCCCGTGTCATATCCATGTCTACATGGATCAACATCAAGTAGCCCACAAAGGATGTTATCAACTAGGTATAGGCCTTTGATGGAGGACCTTACAAAATAGAAGGCATTTTCCCCATCATCTTCATTACATTACCTAGAAGAAGAAGAAAATTTCATCCTTGACATCACTATCATAACAATACCCTTTGATTATGCCATTTTGCACAATTGATATTACATATATGCTATGTTTTCATGATCTCTGCCATCTCCAAGGTGAATAAATTCTCCCACAAAGGCCACATCATTACCATTTACTAAATAGGTGTTGTTATCCCTTGCCTTGGATCCCCTTTGTCTAGTTATGAAACTAAACCATCTTGACCTTCTTATGATCCCATAGGTGAGTTCTACACTAAAAATATCTACACAATGACAAGTTTTGTTACTACCCCCATCTTTTCCATTGCCTTCTATAATGAAGAGGCTATCATAGAGGCCTTAATAACCACCAACCTCCAATGGGACAAAATTCATCAATGGTTATCTCTTTTACCCACCCTCGGTCTTGCGATAATTAACAAGTTTTCAATTGAGACACATGACTTCATCCATGCCAACATGGATTGGTTTAAAAAACCCATCCAGACTCTTGACAAATTTGAAGAAGGGAACCTATCCAACTTATAAAAAATGATCAAATTCAACATCTCTCTCAAACCCAACATCGTCAAAAACATCACATCAAAGACCAATTGATATCTCTATATTCTCATCTTAGTGGAGTGGCTCCCTACGAAAACATGTCAAGCATCCTCAAGGATGGGAGATCATTTTTTGGACCTTATTTTCTCTAATAAATTTATTCCCTCATTTTGGCTTTGTTTGATCTTCCCCAACAATCAACAATCTGGAAACAAATATGAGTGGATGTTTTCCCCCAAAAGTTCATCTTTTTAATTGGATCATAGTGCAAGGGAAACCTCTAAATCTTTGAGAGTTTGAAAAATTGAGGAATCTAAAGCCCATCGAGGTACCCTATATACCTTGCATCATATGAGACAACCAAGTCCATATTTATAGATTCTAAATTTACCCATTAGGGATGGATAATCACCTTTGAAGAATTAGGACAACCAATTTCAATTCCTCGAGATTACACATAGATGTTCTTGATATGGAAAGATTCATACCCTCCCACTCTAACCAATAAGAAGCTTCTTCGAAGATCTTGGATTGCTATGCCATAATACATTTCTTAGAAAATATGGCTAGACATAAATTACACCATATGTTTTCAAGAACCCTTCATCCTATTATGGCTAGCCAAAAATTGCACCATATTTCATCAAGAAACCTTCAACCCCAAGGGAATAGCCAATTAATATTGATGGCTTCTACATGATACAATCTAAATTAATGGGATATGAAAATTCCCTTTAGCATACTATGAAGTTGAGGAGAAGGAGTGAATCAAAGTTCCAAAGAACCAGATCAAGACACTAAATCAATCTTGTAAATGGTGTCTTACATTGGGGGATCATGAATTCCAATAGTGGAGATCATAGAAGAATCGATATATTTTATTATTTGATGGTGCATCCAAAGGAAAGTCAAGGGTGACAGGTCATTTATGACCCCAATGAACAAAAATAAATCGAGTATGAATGGGTCCTAGGGAAGGCATCCAA
The DNA here is from genome assembly GCA_000966675.3 of Picea glauca. Lineage (NCBI taxonomy): Eukaryota > Viridiplantae > Streptophyta > Pinopsida > Pinales > Pinaceae > Picea > Picea glauca. The sequence goes on along the minus strand of JZKD02S2068897.1, from coordinate 16,030 downwards.
CAACTTAGGTTGAAGCAATAACAACTTTCCAAGGTCTAGTCACACTAAAGGGAGAAAGCATTGGTCAAGTGATAGTAATCATAGGATTCTTTGATAGTCATACAATTGTTGTTTCATCAAAACCCTCTTGAAAACAACATACTATCTTGTTTGGACAAAGAACTATTGAATTGGTACAATACTTCACACAAAAAAAAAAAGGTTCCAGGCTCTACGATCACAAAATAGGGATGTTAATGCTCAAGCCAAACTAGGAGGGAGTTTGAATGAAGGTTATTTAAGTTTAATGGAGGGGCTTCATATTTCATGACGCTCCCTTGAAATGGCCACTCATTATGAAGGTCAAGTCACACAAAAACGTGTCCCAACATGTAGGCTTGATGAGATGGGGAGTTAAGGCTCCCCCATTGCCAATTACTCCATACTACTCTTTTGTCAACATGTGAGCTTATGTGTGGTACAATGGATGAATTGGAAAATGGGTATGGGTTTACTATTATGTTAGTTATGGAAGAGCTCAATGACATTGATTCCGCCCATGTTCCCATCCTTTGTAGCGTTACAACACTAGTTGCAAGAAGTAGGTTTTGTGACTTGAGAATAATTCAATAGGATTTTGATAAATATTGAAGTGACACTTTGTAGTGCTTTGGTTAGGAGTGACCTAATTTTGAACTAACCATTTTCTTTCGCACAAATGGGCCACTATCATTGCAAGAATAAATGGTACATCTTGTGTGACTATGATAGGTTCAATGGGGTTTAAGTGTTGTGAGCGTGGGGTTGTTGAAGCCCAGTGTTGAGTGATGAATTCCACCATTCAAAGGAATCACTCACAAGATGATAGTAATAGGAAACTAAAATAAAAGAATAGGGTGAGGGATTAGTGCACAATGGAAATTGTAACCCAACTATTGGAGCTTAAGGAAATAGAGAATGAGGTTTTTCCTTCATGTAGATTTCTCAACGGAAGTAACTGGAGCTAGATTCCCAACTTGGTTCTCTAAATCCATAGTTGTTAGAATCTAGGCTTGCCTCCACCTCCCAGAGGATATGGCTTCATCTCCTCCCCCTTCAACTTATTCCTCTATTGGGGACTCCTCACTTTGTGACTTTTCTATGGCCAATTATGATAATTTGGACTTCCAACACTCTCCTAACCCAAAGTTGGAGGATTCTATAGGTGACATCAACCATGTTGAACACTTTGATGTGTAAATGCACTCAACAAAAGCAACTCCAAAGACTCAAGTGGGCCTGAAAGTTTACACCCTTATCAAGCATAATTTCTAGTTTATTTTCTATATTTATTATGTTTTGTCATGTAATTTTGTTGTTGCTTCAATTTGTAAGGCGATATAAATTCCAAGCCTACAAACACTAGAATAAGGTAGGAAAGAATAAGAAATTTTTGATGAAAAACTATATCTTTTTTGTTAGCAGGTTGCAACCAAATTCAAAAAATCTTATATTACATTGTTGTCCAATTTGGCACAACATTTTCTAATACAAATTATATCCATTATAATTGTGAAAATATATATTAAATTTATTGTGAAAATATATATTAATATTAAATTTATTGTGAAAATATATATTAAATTTATAGAAGTATATTAAAATATATATGTATTGATAGTTTGGGTGAAGTGTTTTCTTCTATTTACATTAACAACAAGATGCATGCATAAATCTTATTATAGTTTTATGTTTTGATATAATTGATAATATTAAATTTATAGAAGTATATTTAAAAGATTTATGTTGGTAGTTAATGTGGAGTGTTATTCTTTTATTTACACTAATAGTGAGGTGTTCCCTACATGTAAGGGATGGGTCTAACCCTTTTTGATGTCCTCGAGAAATCTCAATGTGGCATGTCCATACTAGGGTTGTCTCTAACGCGCAAATTGAAAACCTCTTGTGTTGGATCGACATTAGAGACACTTGGCCTTGAACATGGGACCTCATAGTACCATGTGGATTAAAGGACATTGGTCAAACCATCTACACTACAAGAGATGATGCGACAAAACCAACAAATTGTGAGTTTTAATCCAATAAAAAAAAATCAATTAACAAAAAAATAATACTTTCATAGTACCATGTGGACTAAAGGACACTGGTCAAACCATCTACATTACAAGAGATATGCGACAAAACCAACAAATTGTGAGTTTTTAATCCAATAAAAAAATTTCGATTAACAAAAAAATAATACTTTATATGTAGGGGGTTGTCAATGAATCCATCAATTCCTTTCTTTTATGTAAATACTCTAAACACCTCATTAATAAAGGAAAACCTTAAGCACCAACCAAGCTTTCCATAAATGTTGATGGAACTTAGATGTTTTACAATGTTCCAAGCAAAAAACATGTTATCAAAGTTAAATAAATCAACAATATGTATGACTAATGGATTAAAGCTGATAAAATTCCCAACGTGGTGAATTCTTTGGGCAATCTAGCGATTTATTTTTGTCCCTAATTTATAGGGATTTTTCCTCCCAAGGTAGATATATTTATTTGTTTTTTATTGAGTATGCAATTGGTTTTATAAGTATATATTTCTATTTGTAGTTAATTGAATAGAGTGTGTACAAACTTAGTAAGTTAGCTTATTTGTTTTTTATTGAGTATGCAATTGGTTTTATAAGTATATATTTCTATTTGTAGTTAATTGAATAGAGTGTGTACAAACTTAGTAAGTTAGCTTGAATGGTTGAGTGTTTTGAGATACATGTAGGAAGTCTCGAAACCAGTGTTTGAGGCTCATTGGATGTTTTTACTAAACTATTATAATCTACAACAACAGGTTTACATTGAATACCAATGTGAAAAATGTACCCGCAATTATTAATTTTTTGTTTCTCATAACGTCGAGATAAACCTCTTATGTCCAAATAACGCTAATGTGATAAATGGCATAAGTCAACATTATATATTATTTAAAAAATAATAATCCTAGTATGAATGAGGTGTAATATTCTTGCTACATAAAACATTATGCAAATACAATGGGACATTTGGAGAAGAATATCAAATTCCACGTGGACTTTTTTTTAAATCCTAGTATGATTGAGATTTAATATTCTTACTGCATAAAACATTATGAAAATAGAATGGAAAATTTAGAGAAGAATATCAAATTCCATGCACTCCACTTGGGCTTGGGAAAACTCTAGAGGAGATGTGAGGGAAATCAATATGCATCAAGTGCACACTAAGGATATGTGATGCGATTAATAAGCACCTAGACGTTTACTAATAAAAGGAATATGGAACTTTAAAGTAGAGACATTCTAGAAATAATTGGCAATACTTTAATAATTAATAGAAATCATTTTATATAATTTACTAATATTAAATATTATATTATTTAATGATTTTGAATTTAAATGTATTAGTGATTATATTAATGACTAGAATATAACTTTTTTTTTCACAAAAAATTGTGTTTTATATTTGTATTATAAATATAAACTGATCTTTTACATGATAAACAAAACATCATGTGGTCATAACACATCCAGTGATAGCTCTTCCCATTGCGAAAGAAAACAAAGTTTAATACCCCAATTACATGAGCTGAAATCCTGCTTCAAAAAGACTATTCATCCACTAAGGATATAATCTAGAAAAAGAACAAGACTAGTCCATACCAAAAAGACAACAGTCAAAAAGATATGTCCACTATTCTTCTCAATACAAAAAGTGGGCAATCAAATGATCCAAGACGAAAACCTAGTAAAGGTCAAGAAACATGTGAGGGCCCTCATGATCCTCTTCCCATTGAAAATAGAAAATCTTCCCTAGATCCTTTAGGAGCGCCTGTTTTGATAGACTGTCTGCCACTTTGTTATCTTCTCTATACACATACGCGAAAGATAATTTATGGAAGAGCTTGGTTAATTCAATGAGTCTATCCTTCCAACAATCCAAAGAGACCACGTGAAGACGGCCTTTGTCCTGCAGCCAATCAATGATAATCTTGGAGTCTCCCAGAACATGAAGCTCTTGAATGGAAAGCTGAGAAGCTAGGGTGAGAAGGGCCCAAGCTCCCAACAGTTCCGCTCTTGTATTAGTTCCCAGACCGCAATTGAAAATCCATTTAAACAATGTTGCTCACTGATTTTTATAACTCCTCCAACTCCTCTATTTTGTCCCATTGATGCAGCCGCCCCATCAAACCAACCTACCATGCCACCCACTGCTGGATATGAAAACCTTGTCCTCTGAGCAACAACTTTTGACTTTATTTTGAGATCCCTCATGGCAAATAGAGATTGGTGAACCACCTTCTGAACAGAGGGGACATCGTCTTCAAAAATCGCAGAATTTCTTTCCCTCCAAATAAACCAACAGATTAGATCTGACAAAGATGGATATAAACAGGTCCACTATATTATTAAATAAGGCCCACTATGTTAGTTAGATATAATAAATGTAAGATGACTTCTTAGAAGATTCTACTTCTAGAAGATTACTCCTCTAGAATGTTCTTAGATGATGGTAGCACTATATAAAGGAGTTCAAGCAATGTAATGGGACATGAAGAGAATTATTGTATATGGAGCGGTAGCTCAATATGAGGATGCCCCCTCAAAGAGGCAAGTGAACAAGAGAGGATCCCTTCCATATTAGGATCCATTGTACGGTGTTGTTCTACCTCAAGGGTTTGATAGTAATAAATGAGATTTTTCATATTGTTCTTGTACATTTGTTGTGGTGCTTTTGTATTCAGTCTTTGGTTCTTAACAATTGGTATCAGAGCACTTTCCTTAGCAAACATTGTGGACAAATAGTTTTTATTTTTGT
>JZKD02S2068875.1:40064-51655 GCA_000966675.3 Picea glauca | reverse complement strand
ATATAGAAGAAAGGAGAAGTCAATAAGACCCAATGGGTCATGGATTGTGGGAGCTATTGATCGATGGTCGTAGGACATATCGAGTGGAAAAATAGTGTGCCAGTTAATCTCTTGGAAGTAGGTCGATAAAAATACCACAATTTCATTTCAAGGGCACATGGCACCACCAGATACATATGGGGGGGGGCGAAAGAAGGTAAGTTTTAAACCACCCAAGTCCACCTTGATGTCACGTGTCAGAAAATTATTAGATGTATATCATATCCAAGGATCACATGTGCAAAGGGAAAGTTGATGGCTCATCAAATCACCTCATGAAAATTGTTCAGGTACTTTTCATTCGTGTGGCGTCGACTAAGTGCTACCATAAAATTGATTTGAAGGCTCATCATTTGAAATTGATAAGAAAATCTTGATAATCCATAGTCCTTTCTAGTACTTTCGTCAGTAACCTATAATTTTCACTCAATAATGCCTGTCATTCAAAACATGGATGACATTACTTTGTTTTGGGTGATTAACATTTCATTCCTAAACGGGGTCCTCACAAACTGAATCATATTTCTAATTCCTTTACATCTAAGGGAGATAAACTCATGATTTCTAGAAAACTAGAGAGAATGAATAGGACGTACCAAGGGGCCTCCATTGTGTTGGGATATTCAAATAATATGAAAAATTTATCAGTCAAGAAGAAAGAAAATATTGTTGCACGAATACTGGCATTGAAATGTCACATGAAGCTTGCAGAGGAGTCAAGAATAGATAAAGAGGTCATATTAAATACCATCATGAAGGATTTAATCATCAATGGATACACATATGAGACTCACGTGTTATTTCAAGAGGGAAATGAGCAAGAGACAAAAGACAGAGGTTAAAGCTGAAGTGGTTACAAGCATTGGAGAAAAACAACCTGCTTGGCTTGACATTTTGAAAGAAGAAATTGCTAATCTGAAATAAATTTCAAGTTAAATTAGGTATGTTTAAGAAAATTTTGTAACGATATAGACATGTGGCATTCAAAGATAAAATCTCAAATATGTCAATTTTGGTTATAACATTCCCTAGCAAATAGGAGTACAGTCTTGTACGTTACTCCTTTGTAACAAATGTTTATTTTTGGTATTATGGGGAAGATGATTCATTTTGAACCATGGATGTAATTTATCTATATATATTATTAAAAGATAAATGAAAAGGAGGATTAACCAGAGAGGGACCTTCCCTCATAGCAGAAGGACTTTTGTAACTTTCTGAAGATTGATTGAATATATCTGCAGACGATTTTTCTGAAGTCTCTATGAAAATATTCTAATGGTGGTGTTATGAGTGTTGTCTTCTTTCTTTTTATGTATTTCCTATGATTATTCGATTCCATTATCAGTTTCCTCTGTTTAAATTCGAGAGTTACAAAGCTTAGAATTTGTCTTATGATGCTCTCAGCTTAAGCAATTTAAACTGTGTATATCTCTTAGCTAATTCATAATTCATTTCAACAATGCTCTGATATAGTTATGTGTTCTCTCTTTCCTCCTACACCTTTCTTAAATACAATTTACTACTCAAATTCATTGCCTCATATAGACTTTATCCTCTAGAGAGTTCATTTGACCAGTCATTGTTTTCATTCACTTTCAAAATTTTGACTCCATAGCCATGAGTGTCCTTCTCCTTCCTAGTTAGTGAATTTATAAAAGAAAACCAAAACAAACTAAATCTAGCCACTGATTACCCAAGAAATATAAACTGACACAAAGAGTCCTCTTTGAGCCAAGAAGGGTAGCTCCCAACTCTAAAGTAGGTTGAAATAGTTACCAATGTTGTTTTTCTATCATCCAAACAAAATTTACAGAGTTCTAACACCATGTAGCATTAAATTTTTTAATGACAGCTATGCATGAATTTTATTTATTTATATTTCATATTTGTTGAAGGGAAATTTAGGTAATAATTTACCTATCTAGAGTTTATTATATAAAATTACATTGTTGCATAATTTGAATGCATCAATGGAAATAAAATACCACTAGGTGTCGTAAAGGCTGGACGCTTGTAATAATTATAAAATATGCTTGGATTTTGAATGGATAGATGTTATGTAATAGAATATTATGGATTTGTTGGTTATGAGCTAATAACCAAAGCAATAAAGGGTATGATATTGTGTTGAGTACTCAACACACCCTAAAAATTCTATGTCCATTTCCACTTTTTGGGTATGACTTGATCCTTTGCACTGTCTGTTTCCACTTCAGTATGAAATTACTGCATGTGCTTATATTTTATGTTTTTGTGTTTGAATAGTTTAAAGTCAGCTTGAATGTATAAATAATTGTATTAACTTTAAAAGGGACTTAACAACTACTTAATAAATCGACATTCTAAAGTTTCCCCCAACACTCTTAGAAAATTCAGCATCGGGAAAGATTGAAAGTGACGAAAATTTCTTGAGAACTTCAAAATAGCCTAGCACCAAATTTCATTGGCGTCGACAGAAGGAGGTCTCTCATCTCCATGAATAAACTCCACTAAGGATATCGCCAAAGACTAATCAATTCAGCTTCAGCAGGAAAATGAGAGAGGAAGAGTTGCGCGAGTAGAGGAATAATATCGCCAGTCGATGACCCCTGAAACATTTTGGGCATTGGGAAATTATGAATATGATAACCTGCCAAGAAGATATGCACCTAAAATTTCCACGATCGTCGATCCCTGATAGCTTCTACGTTGGAAGTGTTTACCAGGAGTATATCAACGGAGATATACATAAGCATAGTAGTTGATCCCCGATCTATACAATAGAGAGACGCGATGTGATGAGACTTTTTATCCCTTAGATATGTAAGGTATGACACATTTAAAATGTTATTTAATTCATGGATCGTGCATTAGTTTCCATCTCATGTGGAAATCAAAAGGGACCATTTAATCCTGTCACTACAATGCATGTCCCTCGATGCCTCTACTATCAACCAATTAGAATTTATTTGCAGAGATTTGATGGTAGTTTGTTTTGAATTACATTAATTATTCATATTCACTGATCGATACGACTAATAGGATCTCTCCCATTATATTCTTTTAAGTCATTGTGTAAGATCCTATTATGTGTGAAAAGGAGTTCATAACACACAGAAGAGCAAAGCTAAAAGTATGGAGAAGGATTCCAAGGTTTACTGAGTATTAAACAACAATACTAGAAATCATTACAGGTATGTATCGGATTATGGTGTTTTTTCTTCTTCATTTCATATCTTTCCACCCAACACTACTCTGTACACATGTTTAAAAGACCATTTTAATTGTAGTAATAATTCCCATAAAGAAACCCACCACCAGGAAATCCCCAAGAGTGCCAAAGTTGCAAGAACCATAAGCGAGAGAGGGCTCCTCCTCAGCAGTTGTAAGGAAATTATAGTTCTCTCCAAAACTAGTGCCTATCATTAAGACGGCCATGAAGAAGGTCTTCATCCATCTCCCAGCCTTCAGAGACATAGAGGTGATCATTCAGACTAAAAAACATTCCCTCACTTGGAAGAATTGTTTAAGAAAATAAAGAAGGAAGAACCCCTCAAGTATACCCCACACAACGATCCGGATACAAGAAGACTCGATGATGATGTCCTCCCAAATATCCGTAGGGAGTATATGCACATGGTGGAAAGCCAGAATTTGGTGTTTCCTTGACCACACTGATCTAAAAAAGTATTTGATTAATGATGATAACGGTGAGTGCGTCAGGGTTTTCTAGCCATCAGAGGTTCATAATTACTACAAGCTCAGGGAGCTGGTTGAAAAGACGAATACTGATTTCATTGTAAGTTTCTATGCAGCACATGACACAATCATAATCATGGCATTGTGATGGAGGGAAGAAAATATTTTCATGAACTGGACTTCTGACTGGTATCCGACGACCAATATAAAGGAACCATACATATACCTGATGGCACTTCTCTACAGTTTGCATGGGGAGAAAGATTGCTCCCAGTTTTTGGAGGATTAGATGCCTATAGCTTATACAGTAGCCATTTCAGGCATGAGCTTCAATTGGGGTGCCATCATCTCCAAATAGTTAAGCACTTGCATACGAAAATCCCAAGAGTTGAACGAGGGATAAAACCTCTCCTTATACACGACATAGTAGATGTTGGACATCATCTACGCCAAGAACATTTTCTCTGGAATGAACCTAAACTGAAAGTCCTTTGAGCTCCCATTCCATCTATACTTCAACATATTATGAGAAAATAGGTACAACAAATCCTATTCTCTTATTTGTGGCCAGTTTATTGCACGCATTTATTATTTGTTGTTCAATAAAGAGTGCCCAAGGATGTCGGATGAAGAAAAAAAGGTTATATCGAAAGTAGGTCAGTGGTATCTAGAAGAGTGAAAGACTTACATTAGGGTCTCCAGTGCCATAGGGGCACCCCATTTGTTACCCATATATGTCCCTGATTGACTAGTGTTAGGGGAAATTTTGTATCAGACCAATCTGCAAGGTTATGATGCTACTTCAGTAAAGGACAAGAAGAAGACATTCATACCTTATAGGTTTCATATTGGCTTCTACATGGTCAAAGACACCACACATGATCAACAAGAAGGGCTAAGTCAACTGGAATTATGATTCCAAACTGATTGTTTTCACAAGAACAATCGCAAAGGTCTGGTCCTAAAACACACATCACAGGTATCATCATGTTGGTCATATGCCTAGGACCAGTTTGAAGATGAAATATTCATCAAAAACCCTCAAAAATTAAATGAGGTGGCAAAAATGATGTATGAACCTAGAACAACTTGGTTTAAGGCCATGATTTGGGAGGAGAAAGTGACATCCTTGGAGAAAAAAAATCAAGAAATTCTTAGGACCCGAGAAGGGATGATAGCATCGGAACCAAGAAAAGTGGTCGGTGACCCCCAAGAAGCCACTAGAGTGACACAAGTTGATCATGAATACCCAGTACAAATTAGGGATTCCTCTGAGGTTCAAGTTGAATAGGGGATGGGGGCACTTATGTGGTAGTAGGCCTAGTTGCTAGTGGAGTATATGCAACATAATATTGAGCTCATCATAACACCTAGGCTTCCAACTGATATCCAAGAATAAGGTCTGACTGAGCCAGGCGACCCCAATTTCATAAACCTTGGTAACATCAATGGGTCGGATGGCCGAGAATCCACCGCATCACTGGCAAGACCATTCAGATGGCTGAGAATCCACCGCATCACTGGCAAGACCATCAGTAGGTGGGACGACTTGACCAGAGACAGGCAGAGTGTCAGTAGGAAAATGTGCTCCTAATCCTTTGATAAAGTTTATAAATATATATAGTGATGATGAAATCTCGGAGGCATCTCACAACACCCCTGTGCGTGTCGAAGAGGAAAAAGGTCATGAGAAGATTTATTCCCCGGAGCCCAAAATTAAAAAAAAATAGTTACCGTAAAAGGAAACAGAATCTGAAAGTGTCCTCGAAACAAAGGGACCCAATACATCAGAGACCGAAGAAGATTTGAAGGACAAGCCCAAACCAGAGGAGACAAAGAAATAATCCTCGCAAAATGAAATCAGTGGTTCTGTAGCCAATGAGAAAGTAAGTAGTGAGTATATACCTGACATCGTTATTCTTCCCAATACTCAAATCTCTGATGAGTGACAAGTAGATGCTGAGCCTATGAGGAACAACAAGAAAGTTCGAGAGACAAATATTGAACAAGTATACACAAATGGAAGCCTGGGAAACATGCTCACATGGGGTGGTTAGCAGATACCAGAGCCAGTANATATAGAAGAAAGGAGAAGTCAATAAGACCCAATGGGTCATGGATTGTGGGAGCTATTGATCGATGGTCGTAGGACATATCGAGTGGAAAAATAGTGTGCCAGTTAATCTCTTGGAAGTAGGTCGATAAAAATACCACAATTTCATTTCAAGGGCACATGGCACCACCAGATACATATGGGGGGGGGCGAAAGAAGGTAAGTTTTAAACCACCCAAGTCCACCTTGATGTCACGTGTCAGAAAATTATTAGATGTATATCATATCCAAGGATCACATGTGCAAAGGGAAAGTTGATGGCTCATCAAATCACCTCATGAAAATTGTTCAGGTACTTTTCATTCGTGTGGCGTCGACTAAGTGCTACCATAAAATTGATTTGAAGGCTCATCATTTGAAATTGATAAGAAAATCTTGATAATCCATAGTCCTTTCTAGTACTTTCGTCAGTAACCTATAATTTTCACTCAATAATGCCTGTCATTCAAAACATGGATGACATTACTTTGTTTTGGGTGATTAACATTTCATTCCTAAACGGGGTCCTCACAAACTGAATCATATTTCTAATTCCTTTACATCTAAGGGAGATAAACTCATGATTTCTAGAAAACTAGAGAGAATGAATAGGACGTACCAAGGGGCCTCCATTGTGTTGGGATATTCAAATAATATGAAAAATTTATCAGTCAAGAAGAAAGAAAATATTGTTGCACGAATACTGGCATTGAAATGTCACATGAAGCTTGCAGAGGAGTCAAGAATAGATAAAGAGGTCATATTAAATACCATCATGAAGGATTTAATCATCAATGGATACACATATGAGACTCACGTGTTATTTCAAGAGGGAAATGAGCAAGAGACAAAAGACAGAGGTTAAAGCTGAAGTGGTTACAAGCATTGGAGAAAAACAACCTGCTTGGCTTGACATTTTGAAAGAAGAAATTGCTAATCTGAAATAAATTTCAAGTTAAATTAGGTATGTTTAAGAAAATTTTGTAACGATATAGACATGTGGCATTCAAAGATAAAATCTCAAATATGTCAATTTTGGTTATAACATTCCCTAGCAAATAGGAGTACAGTCTTGTACGTTACTCCTTTGTAACAAATGTTTATTTTTGGTATTATGGGGAAGATGATTCATTTTGAACCATGGATGTAATTTATCTATATATATTATTAAAAGATAAATGAAAAGGAGGATTAACCAGAGAGGGACCTTCCCTCATAGCAGAAGGACTTTTGTAACTTTCTGAAGATTGATTGAATATATCTGCAGACGATTTTTCTGAAGTCTCTATGAAAATATTCTAATGGTGGTGTTATGAGTGTTGTCTTCTTTCTTTTTATGTATTTCCTATGATTATTCGATTCCATTATCAGTTTCCTCTGTTTAAATTCGAGAGTTACAAAGCTTAGAATTTGTCTTATGATGCTCTCAGCTTAAGCAATTTAAACTGTGTATATCTCTTAGCTAATTCATAATTCATTTCAACAATGCTCTGATATAGTTATGTGTTCTCTCTTTCCTCCTACACCTTTCTTAAATACAATTTACTACTCAAATTCATTGCCTCATATAGACTTTATCCTCTAGAGAGTTCATTTGACCAGTCATTGTTTTCATTCACTTTCAAAATTTTGACTCCATAGCCATGAGTGTCCTTCTCCTTCCTAGTTAGTGAATTTATAAAAGAAAACCAAAACAAACTAAATCTAGCCACTGATTACCCAAGAAATATAAACTGACACAAAGAGTCCTCTTTGAGCCAAGAAGGGTAGCTCCCAACTCTAAAGTAGGTTGAAATAGTTACCAATGTTGTTTTTCTATCATCCAAACAAAATTTACAGAGTTCTAACACCATGTAGCATTAAATTTTTTAATGACAGCTATGCATGAATTTTATTTATTTATATTTCATATTTGTTGAAGGGAAATTTAGGTAATAATTTACCTATCTAGAGTTTATTATATAAAATTACATTGTTGCATAATTTGAATGCATCAATGGAAATAAAATACCACTAGGTGTCGTAAAGGCTGGACGCTTGTAATAATTATAAAATATGCTTGGATTTTGAATGGATAGATGTTATGTAATAGAATATTATGGATTTGTTGGTTATGAGCTAATAACCAAAGCAATAAAGGGTATTATATTGTGTTGAGTACTCAACACACCCTAAAAATTCTATGTCCATTTCTACTTTTTGGGTATGACTTGATCCTTTGCACTGTCTGTTTCCACTTCAGTATGAAATTACTGCATGTGCTTATCTTTTATGTTTTTATGTTTGAATAGTTTAAATTCAGCTTGAATGTATACATAATTGTATTAACTTTAAAAGAGACTTAACAACTACTTAATAAATCGACATTCTAAAGTTTCCCCCAACACTCTTAGAAAATTCAGCATCGGGAAAGATTGAAAGTGACGAAAATTTCTTGAGAAGTTCAAAATAGCCTAGCACCAAATTTCATTGGCGTCGACAGAAGGAGGTCTCTCATCTCCATGAATAAACTCCACTAAGGATATCGCCAAAGACTAATCAATTTGGCTTCAGCAGAAAAATGAGAGAGGAAGAGTTGCGTGAGTAGAGGAATAATATCGCCAGTCGATGACCCCTGAAACATTTTGGGCATTGGGAAATTATCAATATGATAACCTGCCAAGAAGATACGCACCTAAAATTTCCACGATCGTCGATCCCTGATAGCTTCTACGTTGGAAGTGTTTACCAGGAGTATATCAACGGAGATATACATAAGCATAGTAGTTGATCCCTGATCTATACAATAGAGAGACGCGATGTGATGAGACTTTTTATCCCTTAGATATGTAAGGTATGACACATTTAAAATGTTATTTAATTCATGGATCATGCATTAGTTTCCATCTCATGTGGAAATCAAAAGGGACCATTTAATCCTGTCACTACAATGCATGTCCCTCGATGCCTCTACTATCAACCAATTAGAATTTATTTGCAGAGATTTGATGGTAGTTTGTTTTGAATTACATTAATTATTCATATTCACTGATCGATACGACTAATAGGATCTCTCCCATTATATTCTTTTAAGTCATTGTGTAAGATCCTATTATGTGTGAAAAGGAGTTCATAACACACAGAAGAGCAAAGCTAAAAGTATGGAGAAGGATTCCAAGGTTTACTGAGTATTAAACAACAATACTAGAAATCATTACAGGTATGTATCGGATTATGGTGTTTTTTCTTCTTCATTTCATATCTTTCCACCCAACACTACTCTGTACACATGTTTAAAAGACCATTTTAATTGTAGTAATAATTCCCATAAAGAAACCCACCACCAGGAAATCCCCAAGAGTGCCAAAGTTGCAAGAACCATAAGCGAGAGAGGGCTCCTCCTCAGCAGTTGTAAGGAAATTATAGTTCTCTCCAAAACTAGTGCCTATCATTAAGACGGCCATGAAGAAGGTCTTCATCCATCTCCCAGCCTTCAGAGACATAGAGGTGATCATTCAGACTAAAAAACATTCCCTCACTTGGAAGAATTGTTTAAGAAAATAAAGAAGGAAGAACCCCTCAAGTATACCCCACACAACGATCCGGATACAAGAAGACTCGATGATGATGTCCTCCCAAATATCCGTAGGGAGTATATGCACATGGTGGAAAGCCAGAATTTGGTGTTTCCTTGACCACACTGATCTAAAAAAGTATTTGATTAATGATGATAACGGTGAGTGCGTCAGGGTTTTCTAGCCATCAGAGGTTCATAATTACTACAAGCTCAGGGAGCTGGTTGAAAAGACGAATACTGATTTCATTGTAAGTTTCTATGCAGCACATGACACAATCATAATCATGGCATTGTGATGGAGGGAAGAAAATATTTTCATGAACTGGACTTCTGACTGGTATCCGACGACCAATATAAAGGAACCATACATATACCTGATGGCACTTCTCTACAGTTTGCATGGGGAGAAAGATTGCTCCCAGTTTTTGGAGGATTAGATGCCTATAGCTTATACAGTAGCCATTTCAGGCATGAGCTTCAATTGGGGTGCCATCATCTCCAAATAGTTAAGCACTTGCATACGAAAATCCCAAGAGTTGAACGAGGGATAAAACCTCTCCTTATACACGACATAGTAGATGTTGGACATCATCTACGCCAAGAACATTTTCTCTGGAATGAACCTAAACTGAAAGTCCTTTGAGCTCCCATTCCATCTATACTTCAACATATTATGAGAAAATAGGTACAACAAATCCTATTCTCTTATTTGTGGCCAGTTTATTGCACGCATTTATTATTTGTTGTTCAATAAAGAGTGCCCAAGGATGTCGGATGAAGAAAAAAAGGTTATATCGAAAGTAGGTCAGTGGTATCTAGAAGAGTGAAAGACTTACATTAGGGTCTCCAGTGCCATAGGGGCACCCCATTTGTTACCCATATATGTCCCTGATTGACTAGTGTTAGGGGAAATTTTGTATCAGACCAATCTGCAAGGTTATGATGCTACTTCAGTAAAGGACAAGAAGAAGACATTCATACCTTATAGGTTTCATATTGGCTTCTACATGGTCAAAGACACCACACATGATCAACAAGAAGGGCTAAGTCAACTGGAATTATGATTCCAAACTGATTGTTTTCACAAGAACAATCGCAAAGGTCTGGTCCTAAAACACACATCACAGGTATCATCATGTTGGTCATATGCCTAGGACCAGTTTGAAGATGAAATATTCATCAAAAACCCTCAAAAATTAAATGAGGTGGCAAAAATGATGTATGAACCTAGAACAACTTGGTTTAAGGCCATGATTTGGGAGGAGAAAGTGACATCCTTGGAGAAAAAAAATCAAGAAATTCTTAGGACCCGAGAAGGGATGATAGCATCGGAACCAAGAAAAGTGGTCGGTGACCCCCAAGAAGCCACTAGAGTGACACAAGTTGATCATGAATACCCAGTACAAATTAGGGATTCCTCTGAGGTTCAAGTTGAATAGGGGATGGGGGCACTTATGTGGTAGTAGGCCTAGTTGCTAGTGGAGTATATGCAACATAATATTGAGCTCATCATAACACCTAGGCTTCCAACTGATATCCAAGAATAAGGTCTGACTGAGCCAGGCGACCCCAATTTCATAAACCTTGGTAACATCAATGGGTCGGATGGCCGAGAATCCACCGCATCACTGGCAAGACCATTCAGATGGCTGAGAATCCACCGCATCACTGGCAAGACCATCAGTAGGTGGGACGACTTGACCAGAGACAGGCAGAGTGTCAGTAGGAAAATGTGCTCCTAATCCTTTGATAAAGTTTATAAATATATATAGTGATGATGAAATCTCGGAGGCATCTCACAACACCCCTGTGCGTGTCGAAGAGGAAAAAGGTCATGAGAAGATTTATTCCCCGGAGCCCAAAATTAAAAAAAAATAGTTACCGTAAAAGGAAACAGAATCTGAAAGTGTCCTCGAAACAAAGGGACCCAATACATCAGAGACCGAAGAAGATTTGAAGGACAAGCCCAAACCAGAGGAGACAAAGAAATAATCCTCGCAAAATGAAATCAGTGGTTCTGTAGCCAATGAGAAAGTAAGTAGTGAGTATATACCTGACATCGTTATTCTTCCCAATACTCAAATCTCTGATGAGTGACAAGTAGATGCTGAGCCTATGAGGAACAACAAGAAAGTTCGAGAGACAAATATTGAACAAGTATACACAAATGGAAGCCTGGGAAACATGCTCACATGGGGTGGTTAGCAGATACCAGAGCCAGTA
>JZKD02S2068864.1:22408-51656 GCA_000966675.3 Picea glauca | reverse complement strand
GCAATAGGGAGATCTCTTTCCTGTGATACAATTCAGAGCTTCAGTTCATTTCAGCAAGTTAGATAGAATAATTTCTTTACTACAACACTAAGTGCTTTTGGAATTGAGCATATATGGTGCGCAGCTATCTTTGAAACAAAAGACTTCCCTGGGTTGATAATTTATGTTTCACTTGGTTGTTTAAAATTAATTAAGCAATTATAGTGACCAACAATAGCTAGGTCGAGAGATACTTCTTCAAAGGACCTAGAGGAAAATTTTTACAATTTTTGAAGCTAAGAATCAAGATGTTGTTGCATGAAAAGAATGTCTTGAAGATATAGTAGATTGGTTGGATCCTTAAAAGCTAATGTTCAAGAATTTGGACATCGAAAATGAAACAGAAGATGGACATACGTGCATTGGGAAATTATTTCGAGGGGTTCACCTTGAGAACCTGTTCAAGAAAAACTACAGAGACAAGGGTTTCTATAGTGGAGAAGAGGTAGATCAGACAGACAAAGAACATTCAAAACCCACCAGAGCAGAGGAAGAGGAAGCTGAAGAACTTTTCTAGAATGAGCCAAAAACATCAGGAACTATGTAGACCACTAAAGTAAGTAATATCAATCCTTCTGTTATTTTAGAAATGCTAAGTAATCCGAATATTCCGAATCACTAGAGTCCGCAGACTACTGTTACTAGTAGTTCAGCATCTACTCAGACATGAAACCTAGGCATCTCTATGGTAGACGAGATGAGGCTCCCTATATTTAAAGGAGATGGATCTGAAGATCCTGATTAGCACTAGTTCCTATGCGAGGTTGTATGGAACATTAAAAATATTACTGATGAAGTTGTTAAAAGAAACCAGTTTAGCACTACGTTGAGGGATCACGCGCTGAGCTGGTACATGAAGCTTGTCCAAGGACTTGCATAGCCTAAGCCACTAAATGAGATCAATAACACACTGGTTGAAGAGTTTATAAAACCTAATTCAGAGTCACAGTGTATTACTGAGCTGAAGGAGATCAAACAGAAGGTAGTCGAACCTATTTGGGAGTTTGATCAGGGATTCAAGACCCTAACAGGCCGATTGAATTTTAAGATCCCAGATGAGCAGAACAAAGAATGGTTCATCACTGCCCCTTTACCATACATCAGAGTTCCACTAATGCAGCAGAAGATTGCATCACAAGAAGAAGCTTTGGAGATCACCATAAAGCTTGAATCAACACCTATGGGAGAATCTAGCTCAGGCATGAGCTAGATCTTGAGCCAACTGACTAGTTTGTCTCTGTGGGTTGAGGATATGAAGAAGGACAAGGGGAAGGAAAAAAGAGAAGATATATGGTGTGTAATATGTAGATCCAAAGGTCATGATAAAGAACATTGCCCCCTGTTTCATGATTATTTGGCCTCAGGAGCGTTGAGCCCCTTGAAGCAAGTTAACTTGCCCTGGTGTGAAGTATGCAGAAACCGACATCACCCTAGTGAGTGTTACTATATGAAAAAGTATGTTTAGACACCCACAAACTTGTACTGCACATTCTGTAAGTTTGTACGGCACGATGATAGAGATTGTAGGGCTTTTGACCTGATGCATGGAAGATCAAGAGATATATACAAGATCCAAGGTGAAGTACACCAAGAAGGAAACAATGCACAATATAATTCTTTAGGAAGAATAAGTTTCAATCCTCGTGGTGGATACAGAGGACGAGGACGAGAAGGAGGTATGGGTCAAAGCCGAGGACAAATAATCTGTTACAACTGTGCGTAGCCAGGAAATTTAGTGAGGGACTACCAGAACCCTTGCACAACCTGCAATTATTGCAATTCCTTCAAGCATGTCATCGAGGACTTCCCTTTGCTATTAGATAAGCTTCAGGAAAGACGAGGACCTCAGAAGAACCCGTAAGTGCAACTGATATATGTTGAACCTCATGGAGCAGACCCTAGAGTCATTATTATCACTCGAGGAGGCTCTACTACAGGAGAAGACAAAGCAACCCAAGGAAAGACAGTAGACGACCACAGAGTCAGGAAAGATACATAGAATACCCCAACGTTCGATGCTAAGAAAGAAAGACAGATATTTGAGGAGGCAATAAAAGAGTTCAAAGGAGATCAAGGGTATTCATCAAATAAACAACCAAAAATCAAAGAATATGGCATGCCTCAGGTGTTTGATCAGTCTGAGTCGCCAACATAAGGAAAAGAGGTAAGCAAACTCATGGAATTTTTGTGCACTTGTGTTAAGTTGATTCAAGATAAAAGCGTTGTACAATAATTACAAGATTTAATCAAGCAGTATGAGCTAGGAAAGATAGACTCCTTACTGAATAGGGAAGTGCACCAAATTGGAAAAAAGAGAAGGACAAATAAAGAATTACACATGAATGATCAAATAGGAGAATACGATATAGACTATGTGGTCCTTGACTTAGGGTTGGAGGTCAATGTCATGTCGAAGCAAACCTGGGCATTAATGGGAAAACCAAAGTTGATCTATTCCCCTATCAGGCTTAGAATGGTTAATCAACAAGTTGTCATCCCATTTGGACGATTGGAGCATGTCCCTGTGGACATTGATGGAGTTAGAACCTTTGCATATTTTGAAGTAATTGAAATTGTTGATGACAACTTCCCTTATCCTGCATTATTAGGAATTGATTAGGACTTCAACAATTCTACTGTTGTTGATATAAAGAGGAGGCATATGACATTTTAAATATATGGCCTTAGGGTCATTTCACCTTTAGATCCAGATGAGGTTCCTTGATACACAAAGCCTATTAGAGAAGAAGACCATGCGTAAGAACTGGAAAACATCTACAAACTAACAGCCAGACAACAAGATTATATCAATCCTACAGTCGATGGGAATATGAGTTGGTGAAGAAACAACAGATATTCATAAGATTCACAAGAAGCACTAGAGAACTGGCAGAACTAGATGTATGAAGTCTCTACCAGAAGATGTGCTAGACTAAACAGAGAGGTTCACTGGATCGACACAACAGTGAGTAACTTACCCACATTTGATGGGTTGAACCCTTTATAAAACTTCTTATCAGATTTTGAGACAAGTGTACCAACACAACATAGGTTTTTGGCAATGGATGAGGCCATGAAATCCACACCAACAAGATGGTGGGGGATGCACAAAGGAAACATCACAGGCTTGACACAATGTCAAACTTTGATAACAACACGGTTCTCAACACAAGTAGGAAGCTGCGAAGTGAGGTACAAAAGTTGAAGTTGCCCAAAGGATCATGTGAGAAGTTGCGAAGAGGCCTGGAGTGACATTCCTCAAGAATAATGGGTGAACAAATTCATTAACATGCTTTACACGATCCCTATCAACTGGTACCTTCAAGCGGAGCTGCACCTCATCACTTCAGATTGGGAAGGTATAATACAGAATTTTGTAATGCACCTTTTTGTTTGAAAGTGAATTTCCTTCAGTAGACCAAGCATTACAGATTGTGATACATAAATTATTTAAGGAGGCATCTAGCCTCCCTTTGGAGAAAGAAGAGGATGAATTGACCGCGCCATTCCAGAAATTGCAAGGATGTTACAACATTAATGTTGATGAAGATGATGATCCGAGGAAGGTAAACATCGTTGAGACAGAAGGCCACATAAATGTGGAAGGACCAGAAGTTGATTTTCCATTCATAGGACAGCCGATCAAAATAAAGAAAGTCAATATTGGGACAGAGGAGACACCGAAGCTTGCCAATGTCGGAGATTATTAGGATGCTGCTACCATTGACAAGATTACAGAGTTATTGCACAAATATCAGGACTTGTTCCCAACCAAGTTGATTGATATGAAGGGAATCAAAGGGCCTATGGGTGAGATGAGAATACCTTTGAAACCAAATGTGAAGCCAGTTAAGAAAAGACCTTACATACTGAACCCAGAATACAAGGAAAAAGTGAATATCAAGCTCGATAGAATGCTGGAAGCATGGATTATTGAACCCGCCGAAGAGTCAGAGTGGGTCAACCCTATGGTGGTACAAGAAAAGAAGATAGGAGAAATTGGGATCTATGTGGAACTCAGAAATTTGAATGATGCCTATCTGCATCACCCTTTCCCTACACCATGCATAGACGAAGTGTTGGATAACATGGGAGGCCAGGAAGTATATTCATTTATAGATGGATTTTTGGGATACCATCAGATCCACATTGCCAAGGAGGACCGTCATAAGACTACGTTTTCCATAGAGTGGGGATCCTACCAATATACAATAATTCCATTTGGATTGAAGAACTCCCCAACCATCTTTTCTAGGCTGGTGGTCGAAGCGTTCAAAGATTTTTTGCATAAAGTTTTAGAAGCATACTTTGATGACTGAACTGTTTTTAGTTTGTTGAAAAATCATATTGAATATCTAAAGCTAATGTTGGACAAATGCAGGTAGTGTCAAATTGCTTTGAATCTGAAGAAATGCATCTTCTTCTCACCATTTGGAGTGCTATTAGGTCATATTGTATGCAAGAAGGGATTTGTTTTGACCCATCTAAAATTGTAATTATAGTTGATTTTCCACCTCCTACTTCAGTCAAACAACTGCGCACTTCACTGGGCCATACTGGATATTACAGGAAATTTATCAAAGGATATACCCACATTACAACACCAATGGAGAAGCTGTTGAAGAAGGACTACCAGTATGAGTGGACAGATGAATGTCAGCAGATCTTCGACACACTGAAACAGAAGATGGTTACAGCGCCCATTCTGGTTTTTCTAGATTGGAGCAAAGAATTCCATGTCCATGTCGATGCATATTCTATTGCATTAGGAGTAGTACTGGCACAACCTAGAGAAGGGGGCATTGATCATCCATTAGCATTTTCCAGCAGGAAGCTATCCACAACTAAAGTTAATTACATCACTACAGAGAGAGAGGGACTAGCCATGGTGTATGCACTGCAAAAATTCCTCCACTACTTGTTGGGAGGACACTATAAAATGTTTATTGATCACTCCACATTGAAGTACCTAGTCAACAAGCTAGTGTTGGGGGGGGGAATATGCAGATGGCTTCTGCTATTTCAAGAATATGATTTTGAGATCATAGTTAAGCCAGGAAGAATGAAAAAGGGCCTAGACCACTTATCAAGGTTGGAACATGGTGAAGAACCTACCAGTTTGGAGGATACATTACCGTATGCACAATTGCTCGCCATTAGAAAGATTGATGACCACTTCACAGACATAGTCTAGTTCCTGTCAACAGGAATGGCTCCAAGTGAGTATAAAATTCCTTAGAAGAAACAACTAGTGGTGTGTACTACAGACTTTTCACTTATAGCTAGACAACTGTACAAAATGGGACCGGATGAAATATTAAGGAGGTGTTTTATGGAGACAAAGCAACCACTGATCCTCACAGAAGCTCATGAAGGCATCACAAGAGGTCATTATGAAGGGAAATAAACTGCGTAGAAGGTTTTGTGAGTTGGTATTTGGTGGCCTATGTTACACAGAGATGCTAAAGAGTATGTCGGAGCATGTGATGTATGCCAGAGAATTGGAAAACTATATCGAAGAGATGAAATTCCACTAGCACCGCAAATGACCCTACAAGCATTTGAAAAGTGGGCCATTAACTTCGTGGGACCTATAAACCCACCAAGAAAGTGCAGAGGAGAAAGTTACATTATTACTATGACACAATACTTAACCAGATGGGTCGAAGATAGAGCAGTCAAGGATTGTAGTGCAACTACAACTACGCATTTTATATTTGATGACATAATAACTAGGTTTGGATTCCCTTTGATCCTTATGAGTGATCAAGGTACACACTTCATCAATAAGACAGTTGAAGCCCTGACTGAATAATTTACAGTCCACCATCAAAAGAGTACACCTTGCTATCCACAAGGAAACAGAATGGTTGAAGCATTAAACAAGATCTTGGAGACAACATTGACAAATATTTGTAGCGTGAATAGGGATGACTGGGATTTAAGAGTACCAACAATACTTTGGGCTTATAGAACCACTTGAAAGAAATTAACAATGCAAACCCCCTTCAAGTTGGTTTATGGTCTTGAAGATGGTGTCCTGATGGAATACTTAGTACCAAGCCTAAGAATTGTTTCATTTACAGACATGGATGATACCGACGTTGTTCATGAGAGGCTTTCACAGTTGGTTGAACTGGAAGAAGACAGATTCATTGCAGGATTCCATCAGCAAATTCAGAAGGAACGAGCAAATTCCTATCATGGTAGGCACATCAAGAAGAAGACATTCAAGCAAGGTGATATTGTACTGGCATATGATAGTAAGTTTATCAAACACCCTGGGAAGTTCAGAACACATTGGCTTGGACCATATGAGATTGCTTATGTTAAAGAAGGAGGAGCTGCATAGTTGAAGACATTAAAGGGAGACGGGAAGGAAGGATTGGTGAATGGGAGTTGGCTGAATTTATACTATGATAACCAGCTACTTCAAAACTCTCAGTAAAAGCATGAGGAAAAGGGTCCAAGTACCAGGTGAAGTTGAAAATAGGTACCAGAAATAGAAAAGACAGTCTACACAAGGATGGAATGGAGGCATAAAGCAGAAAGAAAGGGCTACACTACGCAGTCCAAAATCAAAGTAAAACATTAGGATAAGATCTAAAGTGCCTCAGGATGAGTCACAAGTGAGTGTTGGGGGCCTTTTGGCCCTTGGTTATGGAAGGAAGTGAATAACAAGAAAGGAAAGGTAAAAATCAAGCTTCACGGGAGACACTGTAACTGTCATTGAGACGAAGTGAGCAAAAGAGAAGGAAAGATGGAGCGAAGTGCAGAAAATAAATCCGTTGGACGAGGAGATCAGGGATGATAGATCATCAAGGAAGAAGGATCATGGACAACTCAGCAAGCAAAGAAATCCATCATTGGATGCTTTGGAGCATCGTGCGATGAAGAAGGAAACACAGGCTAGTGAAGCCCAAAAAAAGTGGGTCAACTTGACCTAGGGTTTTAGACACCTAGGGTTTTGGCACCTAGGTGTCAACCTAAGGTCGTCAGTGAGGGATTGTAATGTATAAATAAAGGTCAATAGGACCTAGGTCAGGTTGGTCATTGAGTATTGGTATGATATTGTTGTTATAGATCTATTGTGGAGGGATAGGATTGTATTGTAAGATCTTCAACTATGTGCGAAGGTCAAGTCCTGCAGTTGGGTGCGCAAGAAGGGGAGAGAAAGAGAGAGAAGAAAGAAGATCTGTTAGCTGAGAGAATAGATAAGAACTATATTCTTTTCCTTAATAAATCATAATCACAGTTCTTTGGACGTAGCCCTAGAGAGAGGGTGAACCATGTATATTTTGTGTCGTATATGTGATTGATGCCTGGATATCTGTCATTGTTATATTTTTATTTACAGTCTTATGTTAGATCAGATCTATAGCTGCTCAGGATAGACCTATATGATAAGTGATATATGAATGTTGTATTGTTGTTGTGATAGATCCACTTGATATTCCCTTGGTTGTAGACATTCTTGTCCTACAACCCCCCTCTTAGCTACTTCGGGTGAGACTGCATCTGCTTCATAGGTGTTGTCGAAAGGGCCAGTAGCTAGGGCTTGTTGGTGCATTCTTGGAGTGAACCTTGGGTTTTTCCCCTATGCCAAAAGTGCACCTGTTATTTTCATACAAAATAAGGATGGGTCATGGAGACTCTACTTTGACTACAATCAATTGAACAAGGAAACAATCAAGAATCGGTATCCATTGTTGAGGATTGATTATCTGTTCGATCAGATGAAGGGTGCGATAGTGTTTTCAAGGATCGAATTGCAATCAGGGTATCACCAGTTATAGATCAAGGGGATGATGTCCCTAAGACCTCCTTTAAAGATGAGGTTTGGACATTACAAGTTTACTTTTTTACCTTTGGACTAACAAATTCCCTTGGGGTATTTATGAATTTGATGAACAAGGTGTTCTGAGAGTACTTGGACAAGTTCATCCAAGTATTCATTGATGATATTCTGAATTAATCTCAGACAATGGAGGAGCATGACGAGCACTTGTGCTTGGTACTACAGTGTCAACGAGAGCACGAATTGTATGGGAAGTTATCCAAATGCTCATTTTATCAATCGAAGATTCACTACTTAGGGCATGTCATCTCCGATGAAGGTATCACCATGGATCCAACAAAGGTCAAGGCTATTATTGAATGTCTTGCACCAACGAATGTCCCAGAAGTGTGTAGCTTCATGGGTTTAGCGGGATACTATCAACAATTCGTCGAGGGATTTTTGAATATAGAAAATCCGATTACGGAATTACAGAAGAAGAACAAGAAGTTTGTTTGGACTGAGAAATGCGTAGAAGCATTTCATAGGATCAAAGAGCTGTTGACAATGACACCGATACTAAATTTCCCTGACATGGACGCATACTTCTTGGTGTGCACTAACTCATTCAAGGAAGTCTTAGGTGGAGTCTTGATGCAAGACGGTCGGGTGATTGCTTACATTTCGAGGAAGTTGAGAAGGCATGATGAGGACTACGCGACACATTATTTGGATTTGTTAGAAATTGTTTGTGCCTTGAAGGTTTGGAGACACTAGTTGGATAAAAATTTGAACAAAAGACAGACCACTATGGACTACAACACATATTTATGCAAAGTGACCTGAACATGCGACAACAACGTTGGTCAAAATTGCTTAGTGAGTACGATTTCGAGATTTCTTACGTAAAAGGAACAATGAACCAAGTGGCAGATGAATTGAGTCAGAGACCTCGCATCTTTTTGGTGTTGCCTCTTTAGACGAAACTACGTGAAAAGATTCTAACTTTACAATGCGACGATGATTGGTACAAAGAGGTCAAGTATTTATCAGACAAAACACAATGATGGTACCAAGATTTGAAGGATTTACATTGGACGACGATGGACTAATGAGATTTAAAAATCGAATTTACATACCACTGAATGACGAGTTGAGGATTTTGATCGTAAACGAGGCTCACAGAGTAGTGTACATGGCTCACCTAGGAGTCACGAAGATGAGGGCGGACCTTAAACCCTTATTCTTCTTGAAGGGAATGAAGGAAAACATAGTTAAATATGTGGCCAGATGTCTAGAATGTCAGCAGGTAAAGGCTAAACATAGACATACAACAGGATTACTACAGCCACATGCTATTCCAAAATTGAAATGGGAGGTTATTTTGATGGATTTCATTGTTGGATTGCCACTGACAGCAAGGATACACGACTCGATTTTTGTGGTAGTTGACACTCTGACAAAGAGTTCTCATTTATTCCTGTGCATATGACACATTAGGCACCTAGCATAGCTAGAGTTTTCATCAGTGATATTGTGAGGATGCATGGCATACCTAAGAGGATTATATCCGATCGAGGATCGGTGTTTACTGGACGATTTTGGACTAGTTTCCAAGAGGCCTTGGGAACCCAACTTAACTTTAGTACTGTGTATCACTCAAAGATTGACGAGCAGATCGAACGAATGAACTAGCCTTTGGAAGACATGTTGCACATGTATGTGATGGACCAACATAAGCATTGGGAAGAATTCTTCCCACTGGTAGAATTTTATTATAACAACAATTACCAAAGCACCATTAAGATGGCACCCTTCGAGTTTCTTTATGGGTGACCATGTCATATGCCTTTGAGTTGGGATTGTCTTGAGGATAGGGTCCTGGTGGGACTGAAAGAGATCCAAGAAATGGAAGATTAAATGAAAACTATAAGACAAAGGATCAAGGAAGCATAGGATCGACATAAGAGTTATGTCGATGCACGTCGTGTTGACCATAGTTACGATGTGGTAATCAAGTATTTTGTGGTTGAAACCGCATAAGAGTTCGATCAAGTTTGGAAAAGGGGATAAAATATCTCCTAGGTTCGTGGGATCCTACAAGATTGTGGAAAACAGAGGCACATGGCCTAATGACTAGCCTTGCCTAATTCTTGAAGCATATGCACGATGTCTTTCACGTTTCTATTTGAGACATTATGATTAGTGATCCTACACATGTTTTGACTTGATAACCTTGCGGATGTTGGATGAGGGTGCACTCACGACTGAGCCGATCTGCATATTGGATCATCACATTCGATAGCTACGACGTTGAACAGTAGATGAGGTCAAGGTCCAAAGGGACAACTATAGTCTGCACTCGGAGACCTCGGAGGATGCATATGACATGTGCCAACAGTTTCCATTTTTGTTGGATAGATAGACTTATGATATTGTGATACACGTTATTTTGGCACTTTTCACTGTGAAACTTTGGGATGAAGTTCAGATCAAGAGGGGGTGTATGTAACATCCCGCTCTTGCATGCACTAAGGGAACTTATTCTTTGAGGACACTTGCTTACAAGTGATCTAGATTATTATACTATTGGTCGTTGATTATGATTATGAGGCATTATGGATGTGATTATACGTTATTTTTTTGTATTGAATTAGAGAGGTGCTATTGACTCAGTTCTCCTGAGTGTGCAAAATTTTGGACCTCGAGGATGCAGAGGCATCGTTGAAACCCTTAAACTATTGGGTTTTATTGTTGTATATATGACATATGTGCATCTGATTAGATGTTATGATTATGGATCTCATTTATGACATGATTTGTTGATGATGCAGGCTGATGATAGCTTGTCGACCGAACTCACATGTGGCATAGAGGGGCCACGCACGACTGCCAGAGACATTGAGGGAGAGGTGTGGACAACAACCCTGCAACAACCTACTAGCACTCCCATTGTGGCTCAAACTGTAGGTTAATGACTACCTAGTTCGAGAAGACCCATGATGTTGTGAGGGAAGAATGAGACAGTCACTTACAAATATTCTAAGGGGCACGCAATAAGGTAGGGGCATTATTCCTTAGAGGCCCTTAGTCTCCCACAGGATCACCTGGCGGAGTATTGACTCCAGGGTTTTTTATGTCTACCAAGTCAATCAAGAGGCGAGTGGCACCCTTGGAGCACGTAGTGCATCCTGAAGGGCATGCCACACAAGAAAAATGGAAAGAGGCGAGTGGCACCATTGGAGCACGTAGTGCGTCCTGAAGGTCATGTCATGCAAGAAAAATGGAAAGAGGTGAGTGGCACCCTTGGAGCATGTAGTGCGTCCTAAAGGGCACGTTGCACAAGGGAAGCATAATGAAGCGAGTGGCACCCTTGGAGCACCTAGTGCATCCTGAAGGGAATGTCACGTTGTTAACTAATAAGAGAATCAACATAGATGTCCTTAGAACGAATAACATGATAAGAAAGATTTAAAAACAATTTCCCTAATAAAATGTCGCCCAACCTCGAAAATTAAATCTAGGTCTAAAGTAATACTTGTGGTAAAAATAAAAATAGTAATAATCATCATTAAACATGTGACGAAAAGGGGGTAAGAAACTTGATTAAATTATTAAAATCAAATTATTGAGGGATTTAAAATTTTAAAAGGGAAATGATTATTTTGTTACACATGCTAATTAAAATTTATTAATTAAAAAGAAAAAGGGGAAAAAGATAAAGTCTACACTTGCTAATTTGAGTTTTAGATAAAAAGGGAAAGAGGGAAATTTAAAATAATTAGGAAACTAAGGGAAAAAGGGGGAAACATAAAGAGAAAGGGAAACATAAGGAAAAATCATAATGACTAACTTAGTAAGGTATCTTGCATTTAAGAACTTTTTAAATTGAACTCAACTAGTAAATTAGTAAGAGGGCAAGTCATTAAAATGTGTAAGGGAATATGGGGACACCTAGGAGAGATTCTAGGATTGATTTTAGGTGGGTGAGGAAATAACGGTAATTAAATAATTAATGAAATTAATTTCTGGTGCAATGAAGGAGTGGGTGACACATGTACGGTGAGGATTTTTTTGAATTAAATTTTTGAACAATAAATTAAATGGGAATTTGGGAAAGAAAATGACTTAGAAACTCTATATAAAGGAGGGAAGAGGAGGAGGAGGAGGATGGATCTCCTCTGTTATGTGTAATGTTACGCTGCATAATTTTAGACTTGAATGACTTAGCTTGTGGGAGTTGGGATACCCAGCTCAATGAGAAGTGGTAGCTCGGCCTTGCGAGGCGAGTTGTGACCTAGTTGTTCTCTGGTTTAGTGTGCATGGCCCCTTTGTGGCTTGGGGGACTAAGGGGGAAGAAGAGTACCCATAGCATTGTCTGGGAGGTACCGGTGAAGTCTCATCGGTTGGCAAGAGGGAGTTGCATGGAGCACGCGGGACAACAACTCAAAGCGGGCGACTTGGGCTATGGTACGCATGTTTTTATTCTACATGGTAGATTATTATTGACCTTACGCTTTCATTTATGTACGTTTAACTATGTAAAGAAGGTGTTGAATAAGCATTTTAATTGAGAACTTAATTTCCCCTTAGCCTTAAGCTCACTTCTTGACTTGATTCCCTTGGCATTTGATCCCTAAATGTTGTGACTATCCTATTGGTTTTATTGAATTTTTGTGAAGCGTTTTTCTTTTTACTTCGTCATCATCCCTAGTTTATCAGTCCATGCTTGAGTAGTCGACTAGAAGCCAAATTGACGGTCATCACTTCGGTGCATAGCGACCTATAGATTCTAACGCCCTACTTTTTTGTGTGTGGATGAAGAGTGAAGGATATTTTTTTCCCAGCCACCTACGCTTACTATCTCTGCATTGATTGATCCTTGGTTGAATGAGTAAGTCTTTCACCCTCTTATGAATGAGTATTGTTGATTCATTGTCTAATGATTGATTTGATTGCACCCAGATTTGGAATTCATTCTACTGTTGAATTAAATATTTTAGGCATTCAGAGTTGAATTCATTTTTATGGTTGGAAAAACCACTTTATGCATCCAGTTTTTATTTAGTTATACTGTTGAATTTAACCCTTACATGTGTTTTAAAGTACCACGACCTTCCAACGAATCTCCTTGTTGATATACCTGTGTTTTAATGTTGTAGGAAATCAAATTATTTAGAGAGATTTATAAACGATTATTTAATGTATTTATATGACTTTTGATATGTCCGCTTGATATGTAATAGTGGATAGCAATTTTGTCATGTATTAACAACAATAATTTGGTTAGCCTCATCTTGTTAAATTGCAATATATAAATCTTGTTAGACCATCGATTTCTACTATCAATGTTGGACAACGTTTCTAGCATATCAACATAGCGAAATTATACTATTGACAATACTTATATAGCAATTGATGCTATTGACAACAAAGGCGTTTTAATATACAACAATAGCATTTTAATTTGATTGATGATTTGTGATTGGAATGTAGACAACAATTTTATTTAAATTGATTATTACAGTGATTGACAACATTATCATCCTTTATATTCAGTTAGACAACAATTTTATATCGATATATAGCCTTTATATATTGGCAGTGAGTTGATGTAACATACTGGTTAATACAGAGTGATTTTATATCATGGAAGGGCAACAAATGGAGTGTTGTGTTTGACTGTGCCAATCGAGGCGTCTCTACTGCGCATTTGTGGTGTATATATGGTGGTATATATGGTGCATCAGGTGGAATTTTAAAGGCAATGTTTCCAATGGTAACATTGACGGATAGATTATTGATTATTGACAACTCATTATGGTGATGACGACAATATGTCCAATTTAGACAACAACTTCTTAATCATGTTTTTCTACTAGTTTCAGTTTTAAAAGGGGCAACGGTTTATATTTCTTATTACCTGGTTAAATGGCAGACTTGATATCAACTTGCTTATTGCTTATTACAATGGATCTTTACCCCGAGTGGTTGTTTGACAACATTTTTTTTTAACGGTGGTTATTATACTTTATGTGACAACGTTTTTAAGGAAGGATCTCTGTGTTTTATTGGGATGATCCTCTTCATTTTAATTAATGTTCCTCTGCATTTGTATTGTGTAATTGCAACATAATGGCCATACTATGTATATCTAGATTCTGCTAGGGTTAATACCTTTAACTCGACAATATTTATTTGTTGTCAGCATTCCTGTAGTTTTTGACAACAATTTGATTATCATTTCAATCTCTTCTTTTAAGACCCTTAACAACAACCACTACATTCTGATAGACAGCCTTAGCGGACAGTCTTAATGCATTTAAAGATCGGTGTGCTATAATTTGCTAGTTTGTGCTTCTGGAAGGCGTGTTAGCATGGCCAGGACAATGAATTTATTGGTTTATTAATTGACAGTGATGGCACATTTATAGACATAATTAATATATTTTTATTAGACATCATGTTGTTTATTTGCGCAGTAATTTTTATAAACAACCATCGCATGTGTTAATAGATAGCGTGTATATCCTTAATTTAGACTGTGTTTCCATCCCTTAAGGCATCCGACAACATGCATATTTAACCCCTTGCAATTATTTTAATGTTTTTCAAACCCTTCTTAAAGGCAACGATATAATTGAGTGATATCACCGCAATTCCAATATATTTATATATTCTCTCTGGTTTTCAGTTTTAAAATATTTTGAAAAGTTAGCAAGTCCAGGTTATGCATCAAGGTCTAGTTGTGTACAAGAGTTGTTTAGTAATAAAAACAAAATTTTCATATGAAACTCATTTTTAACTTGAAGGGTCTTATGTTTTACCTAGTTAGTTATTTGTTTCACCTCAAGGAGTTAGGTTGTCAAATTGCATAATTATAGTTATTTAGTGTAAGAATACATGATGGATTGGGGATTGGAGCCCAACGTTAATTAAGTAACTTGGAAGGTTTTGGTTTAACCAACTCTTCTTCTAATTTTTAAATTTAAGTGATAATAATAACAAATAAGTTTGTTAGGGTTGAGATAGTTAATTTAACCAATATATAATAATTAATATGTATTAACCCTTTACCTCAATGATTGCTTTTACTTGTAAATTTTTGTTTTAGGAACTTGAAGGTTCCTTGTATAATAAAAGTTGTAGTTGCCTCATGATAAGATCATTGTTGATGCAATGGCGAAATGTTGTGCCTTCAAGCGATTTGTAAATGGTGGTTGGTCATAGCGGTTTCACCACACATTGCCTTGTAGGAAACAATAAATTCTTCTTCTAGTTGCGCTTTTCATTTTGAGTGAGATCCCTTTTTGTCTTGTTGTCTCGTTTCTTGGGTGCACAGATTAATCAGCGTGTTTGACGGATGATTCGGCCTCCTAGCACGAGGGGTTTAGCCTGGGTTAAGGGTTTAGATATGTTATGTTGTGCTAGGATTATTGTCACGCTTATTGCCTTGTGTTGGTAGGATACCTGAGGAGGAGATCATTGTGCACCCTGAGGGATAGAGGCATGATAACGTGGACATAGTCTGTGCTTCCCATTGTGGGAATGGTTCATTGTAGTGGTAGTTGGTTTTTGGGTTGTAATTCCCTCATGTGTATGGGTTTTGCGTGCCATAGAGGTTGTAGCACTGGTCGTCAAGGCCATTGTGTTGGGATTGTGATGATTGTCCTTAGCCTGTAGGCATTGTCGTGTTGTGTCAAAGGGGTAGTTTCTCCCCTCTTGCTTCACCCAGTTGCTCATTGTGCTAGTGCTTGAGTTGTTGTTACCTGTTGCCTGATCTGTGTGTGTGTGTTTGTCGTTAGGTTGGGTGGTTCAACTATTGTTGTCATTGCCTTCCTGCCTAAAAACAAGCAATATTTTATTTTATTTTTTTTCTTCTCTTGTAGTCGTAATGGTTGGGGTCGTCACAACGAGCTCCTCTTGGTTTCAAGAATAATTTATTCTCTACTAAACAGGCCCAACCACTTAAAGGTGGAAGCTCATTTGGCCCCTCGTTGCCCTTCGCATCACTCTCAATTCCCCATAACCAATCATGCATATTAATTTAAACAAAATTGTACAACTAATCATTTATATTAATAAATTTTGTCCTCAAAATATTTACAATCAATTCCTTTTTGGTTTCTTTCTTTTAATAAAATTCTTCAGTACTACATCATCACTACTAACATCGTCTTGAACCCTTTAAGCTGTCGGACCCCATTATGGTTTTGTTGCATGGCTATGCACCATATCTACCATTCCACTACTTCTAGTAATACATCATACTACTGGACATTGTTGCACTACAAGGTCATCCACTGAAACAACATAAAGCATTAAAAGTACATGGTTAGTTATTATTATTCATATTAGCCATTCATTAATACACATATCATGACTCTATTTTTTACCTAGAGGATTAGTCAACACAATTGGTTGGGTTGTCGTTGGTTCCTCTCCTCTGTGAGAAATGACCTCATCTACATCCTCTGCCATTCAAACAAGAAACATTATAAGTACACCATCTACAACTGAATATTACTAATCGTCAATATATATAATTGATTTTAAATACACATATTGTGATGGGTCTACACCACCAGAATCATGGGGTTCCTATCCAGTACCATTTTCAAATAAACTGGGGTTTCTTGCATGATTAAAAAAATAGACACACTAATTGATGTGATAAATCAATCTTCTATATATGTACTTACAAGTAATGAACAATTACATTTTTGTGATTTTATTACCATCTCTCCTTAAGGGCCAGTTGATTGTGTTTGCCCTAATATTTTTCGATGTTCAACCATTGCTTGAAAGCCGAACTTGAAGTCGATCTTCATGTCTTTTTTGGTGGGAACATTGTTGAATGTATCCCCCTACATTGCATAATACGATGATTTTTTCTTATTGGTTGCAATTAAAAAAAATTGTATGATGATATGAATAATATGGTAAAATTGTTTTGTACTTACAATTCGATCTTTTAATCTTAGGTAACCACTTTGGCCAAGTTTTTGTTTCCTGTGTTTATATAGTCTTTCCTTGGTGTATTTTGACATGTCTGGGAGCCTAAGAAAAGTTTCAAATATGTACTTAGACAACACAATTTTTTCTATAGATCAAATAAAGAAAGTTCGGCATATTAAATTCAAAATATCATTTACCTTCCATGGCCAAGTGGTGTCTTCCCTTCATGTATTAATGCAATCTCCTTTGCATCCTCCAGTATATTCTTCCATTCCCTCTGAGGAACGACGACAAGATGATCATACTTAGGTTGTTTTACTAATTGATTCATATATTGATCTCTAACATATTTCAAATATGTACCCGCCTTTGAGGTGATATATTGTTTGTTGAATGAATCACTAAACATGTCAAAGAAATGGTTAAAAAGATTGTATTTCAATTATTGTTTTTGGGAATTCCACTGTGTGCGAATGATGGGCCTAAAAATATCTTAGGCCTTTTTATGCAAGGTCCTGCAAAAATGTTGTTTCCTGCAAAAATATATGATAATTAGTTTAAAATAATTTGAAAGATGAAGGTTTCAATATTTACATAATAGGAATCAACTAAGATATTAATAACTACCTGGGACTTATGGCATCTTCAAGAGAACCAAGTTTTCATTCATTAAAAGTTTGACCAATATTGTTCTCGTGCTTTGAACACGTGTTTCTCCAGGATATCAATGTGTAGACCCTTCTTCATGACATTCACCATCTACTACACCATCATGTGTGCCATGGTCTAGCGCAAATTGTGGGGGCTTCTCATGGGCTCCATGAGATGCATTCGTCTGAGACACACATGGAAAGATGAATAGAATTGAAGGTATGTGGCTCGTGTTAGGGCGTTGTGGGGTTTTTTCACCACTGCTACCAGCAACATCCCCAAGGCCAGGATCTTGTGTCGGTTCCAAATATTTCTGTAGAAATAAACCGTTTGTATTTTAGCTCAGATAAACATACAAAACAAAAATTCATAAATTAATATATATCATAAATAATCTATTTTAAAAATGGTACTTATCACATATTTATATATAGTCTGCTCTAACTATCTCATCCTTGTTGTGGTCTCCTCTGTAGGCTTACAAATAGCCAATTAAATGAGTTCTTTGTTCACCTTTCACAAGCCCTTTCTAATTGTTTCAATTGGGTTGAGGGAATCATATATCTCAACGCCCTGATCATTGTGCTATGGTGTGCTCATTTGGATCAACAAATAAACAAGTTAATTGAATGATTTTCAACAATAATTCACATGAAAATCAATGCTTTATTTGTTGTGAGTTGGCTATTACCTTCCCACGATCACCCTGCCACATGTCAAATTTTTTCATGTCTCTGGGGTACAAGAAACCATTTTTCAAGCTACAATACAAGTATGGATTTCAAGCTACAATACGAATGGCCACTCAAATATCTCATAAAGTGAGGTTGCATATAAGTTTCAAATCAATGAGCATACCTTATATATTTCCAACAGAAAGAAAGCATGTGAACCTCAAATTTTAGAGAAGATGAGGAGACAAGATAAACAACTATGAAAATAAGTGTGAATATTTGCATAACCTTAATAAAATATTCTTCATTAAGCAAATAAATGGAAAATCAAAAATACATAACAATTAATTAATTTAGGAGAGATCTAAGATTCACACAATTCTGTATGTTCTGGAATTTACACTGAATATACCTTTGAAAATTGATTCACATAGATGAGAGGTGGATTGTAATCATCAGACACAAGCATCACACGGTTGTCAAATATGAGTTCAAGCAAAGGATACACTAACATTTCTCATTGGAAAGTTGGGCGGACAATTCGAATTCATCCCTGTCTGTGTTGATTTGGCCCGAATGGAAAATGTCCTTTATGGTTCTAGTGTAATTGGCATAACACTGTTGGAATTTCGTAGATTCAATATTCTATAATGCATCAATGGATAAATGCAGACCTACAATTAGAAATCAATGTTTCTATGTATGTCGAAATTTCATTGACACTGAATTTGATATGATTACATAAGATTACAAAATATTAAAACCTACATAAATGTATAT
Source organism: Picea glauca (assembly GCA_000966675.3). NCBI lineage: Eukaryota > Viridiplantae > Streptophyta > Pinopsida > Pinales > Pinaceae > Picea > Picea glauca. The sequence continues at coordinate 32,777 of JZKD02S2068864.1, read as the reverse complement.
TAACAAACAATTCCAATCTAAATGTGAACACCTATCAACAAAGGCCCATAATTCATATACAATATCTTGCATCATTTCCTCACTGTGAAGCAACAAATACAAACAATTTGAAATGGAAGAAGAGGTTGTTACAACTTGAAAATAGAGTGTTCTAACTTATCCAAATCTATATAACTTAGAGAAGACATGTGATCCCTGGGTTAGAATGGCTTGGAAGAACTTTGTATAATATAACACACCTCTTATAATGGAAACATCCTCACTCCAATGTTTATTATAACACAAATTACAACAACGACATGAATTGAATAGCAGGATGAAAAATGAAATAATTTGGAAAGATACTAAATTACCAAGACATGGATACAGATACACCAAATTTTTGAAAATCTAGGATCCGAATATAAAAGGAAAATGGCAAGTGCACAAGATATAAATATTTTTATAATTAAAAAAAATCATACTTTATAATTTTATAATGTAGATATTTCGATCCTTAACAAATTTGCAGACTGATTGCATATTATGTACATAAATATTTGAGATTTCTACCAGATGCCAAAATTGGAAAACATTAAGTTTGAAGTCTTCATGTTTCAAAAAATCTCTATGTAAGAAAAAAATGGATAAGCACGAGTATTAATGTGGAAAAGAATCCCAACATAATGATATGTTTCTTCCATCAATGCCCCCTACAATCTTGTAAGATAGAAATTAGGGGAGGTTTGAAATTAGAAATATTTTGTCTTTTCCTTGATCTTCAAAACTCCTCTAGTACAATCCATATTGATCATTTATGATGCCTTTGTAAATGGTTGGAAAAAATTTACAGATTTGGGTGACATTGTTGGTCTAGGGTCTCCTTTGTCACTCGATCTAGGGCCTCCTCTGTCACTCCCCTGTCTCACTGTCAGTCCTCTGTCACTCTTTGTCTCACCATGTCTCTTGTTTTGTCTCTTGCAGTCGGGGTCGATCCGGGTCGATCATAATGATTCAATGTCGAGGTCTTTCTCCTATCATGAGGGTTTTGTTTGTCGTTATCTTTGGTTTTGAAATTTGATAAAGGTTTACCAAAATAAGTATTACCAAAATAGAAATCTACCAAAATAATTACCTTAATGAAGGTATGTGAATCATGAGTTTTTACCCCACCAAAGTCACCTTTCTTCGTTAATATATTATTTATGTTTGAAGAGAATTTCATGGGAAATTTAATTTTATGAATTGCCTCATTTACAACATTGATTTCATTCTTTGTAAATAACCATGGAAGATGATTTTGGTCACCAACATTTCTATTTGAATCAATCAAATCATGCATTGCATGATTGAATTCCTGAATGTCACTAAAATTTTTGACAATTTTTTCTTTGTCATTCCTTCCATCTAAGATTATCCACAAAATTTTAGTTACATTATTCCCGATATGCATTGTATCAAATGAATGAGTTATTTGTAGGTTATCATAGTAGGGAAACCTACTAAATTGTATGGGGTAATTTTTCATTCCTCATGGAAGTTGCCCATCAATGCCTTGATGACCTTTATGAAACGTAAATGAATTAATTATACAACAATAATTGTTAGATGTGGTGAACATAATTCAATACAAATAAAAATTGTAAAATATTTTGTGTGATACATAGTAGAATTTATTACCTGTAATATTTCTATTATATGCCAACTTCCATAGGTGAGGTGTCATTCTTCATGGTTTTATTGAAATCTCTTCTTTCCCATTGAAAATATGTTTTTTAGTAGTTCGATGCCTATGGTTATTAGGGAGGAAGTGCCTATACTCATCAAACACCTCCTTTCCTAAACTTCTTGAATGACAAGATTTCATCCTAGGACCACAAACTGGACATGCAAATTTACCCTCCGTTTGAAGAACTGCAAGAAATGGATTAATAATGTGACAAGTAATATTAGTTATATAACAAGGAATTGATAATAGAAACATGCATGATAATATTTTCATAAAGTTATATATTATTAAAGTGTAGTAGTGTGATGTTACATACCACAAAAATGTGTTAGCCCTGGAGCATCATGAATTGTCCATGTAAGTATTCCATGGAATTGAAATTTATTTTTCCCTATTGGTCTAGAGATGTCGTACATAGTGATTCCAACCCATAACTTTAGTATCTCGTCGACAAGAGGATCAATATATGCATTCATATATTTCATTTGGTACTTAACTAATTGGTTGAAAATACACGTAATTAATACCTTGTTTATGTATAAGAATAATGCATTAATAATAAATAAGAGTACAAACGAAATGGAGCTACGTTCAAACACATATTGTAAATAAATACCTGGAACAATAATTTCCAACATTGTGTGCTCCCTCTTTATTGACATCCAAGGAGGAAGGTTATTGTTTATAACAAAAATAGGCCACATTGAGTAAATATACCTAAGCTCACCAAATGTAATGACACCATCAGCTGCCAATGAAATCCTAACATTATGAGGTTCTTCGTTAAAAATCGATCATCTTTCATTGATGTACCTAAATGTATAAGAATCTGCAGACATTCGAAGAACACCATATTCACTTATGTGTTGTGCATGGTAATCCATAAACTGTGTTATGCTTTCACACCTGAAAAATCACTGCAAACATGGATTATCAAAATATGACGAAGAACCTTGTGAGGAACCTTTTTTGTTACTTTATCGGTTCGATATCTATTGATTTGACATTGCAGACAATTTTTTTTCTGATGCATATTTTCCATAATATATAATATGATCATTAGGACATTCATCAATGGCATAATAATCCATTCCAATAGCTTTCATAATGGAAGATAACTCTCGATATGTGTGTGGTAAATTATTTGAAGGTGGCAAGAAAAAATCACCTAACAATCTACAACATAAAAAATTACTAGTTAATGTAAATTATAGTAATAATAAATATGACATCCTTAATATATTACACATTAATTGACACTAAAAAAAGAGAAAGAATTTCGACCTTTCCATAGACGTGATGAAATATATCGTTGTGTACCTTAGGATCCATGTGAGACAAGTGTTTGACAAACCATTCAACACCTTCAAGTTCACCAACAACATTATAGTTGAGAGAACATTTGTTCTTGAGCCTTCATAAAGGGGTTATTGTTCCTTCTCAAGAAAATGTATATCATAAATATCATCAAAGTTGTCATCCTCATCGATACGAGCAAAGATGTCATGGATCAATATATTTGTCCCATCATTTGGAGCAATAGTATTATTGGTGTAATCTTCTAATTCAATAGAATTAAATTGATCATGATGATCTTCAATATCCTTACAACCATCTTCCTCAACCTGTACAACAATATTTCTAATACTAGGCACTGCATATTCCTCCGGTGACAGACACCTAGGAGGATTTTCCTTTATAATTACAAAAATTAATCAATAAAATTAGTGTATACAACAAATATTAAAACAAAAGAAAATTTTATAACTACAGTCAATAAAAAGAGTACAATACATAATAATATTGAATAACTTACCATGGGACGATATGAGAACCCCCCTTCAACATGCCCATATTTCGAACAATGTGTCTCAACTGTTTTAAATAGAAGTCTTATTTCATTAAAGCCCCTACATTTATTGCAAGGGATTTCAAGTTTCACATTTTCCCTTGCCTCTAATGTCACTTTTAACCTAGCAATCTTCCTTTCATTTTCTTCATCATGTGTAATGTTGTTATTGTTATTTGGCATTGGGATTTCTTATTACAAAAAACCCCACTATAGATGCAATATTAGTACAATATACCAATATTTTCTTACAGTACAAATGTCGTTGGATTTTGAGCCCATTGTACGTACGGAGTTAATTAATCCATTGTTGTCATTGATTTACTAAATGTTCATAAGAGTACTAGTCAAAAATTACTCAACACATCAAAATTAACCATATAAATATATACATTTTTACCACATAAGCTTCAAAGCCTCAATATAAGAAAGTAAGTAAATAATTAAACAATTATAAAAGAGAACTAGGCCAATGTAACCAATTAAGTAGACATGCTCATACCTATTTCCTAGAGAAATTAAACTTATGTCCCCACAAAAATTAGTTGTTCGGTTATGTCATGAGTATTTAAAATGAGAGAAAGAGATATTAAAAATTTCTAATTTAACCTTCAAAGTACGTCCAAAATCCAAGCTATATAAATCAAGAATTCAATGTGAAACAAGGGGTAGGTCATAGAAAATAAACTATTACATGTGTTGAATAATGAACAAATGATTAAACTTTTATAGATGTCACACCTACAACTAAATTGTCGAAATCTCTAACTTTCGTCACACTTCCGACGATCATTGACCACGTCAAACCTAAGTAAGTCAATGACCATTGAGCACTTTCAAACAACTATTTGGTTTTTTTAAATACCCACAAACATCGTTGGTATATTGACGCACATTCAACCTTCTGACGATAGTTTACCATGTCAATCCTAAGTAAGTCAATGACCATTAAACACTTTTAAATGACTATTTGTTTTTTTTAAAGACTTGCAAACATCATCGGGATATTGACAGATGTTGAAACTTTAGATGATCATCAAGAATGTCAAATATGACTATTCAAAGTGCTATTGCTTTGGTATATCAACGAGCATGTGCATTTTAGTCAGTATATGGATGAAATTTTTCATTTTCATCGATAGAAAGACACATGTTTGAACTCTCATCTATGTATCGACAAAACATCAAATTTGCGTCATTATAGAGACAACCATACCTTGGTGACAAGAAGTGATTTTTTTTTTGAAATATGGCTCCTTGACGTTGTGATAGAAATGTAGTGAGAAGGGTCGTCGAAATTATGATGAACATCAAGGAGCAGCAAAAAACAATGATTGAAAGAGTAGTAATTTGTGATGGCATGATTAATTTAACTCACATCGTCGTAATATTTTCTTGAATTTTAACCCCATATGTATTTGTGAAACAATCTCCCTTATTCTCAAAAATTCTTTGGGTTTCCTTGATTAACCCATTTGACTTAGACCCTCCTAACATATTCTTAACTCCATAGACAAAACCATCTTAAACTCTGTAAAAGTAGTGGAAAGACTTTTTCTTCAACAACATTTGGCACTACATATATGTAGAGTAGTTTTAGGGTTTATGTCTCCCATACATTCATGCATTTAAATGTGTTTCAAAACCTTAGGCCATAAATAAAATATGAGTTCATGTGAAATCTTGTTCGAAAGAATCTCCCCCATTAAACGATATATGCAACATACCTCTAAAATTGAGTGGTGGAATCTTGCCTAATAATTTTGGTAAAAAGAAAGACTATCTCATGATACTTATTGGTGAGGTTCATGACATTCAAGATTTGACTCCTAGGTGTCTCTTGATTGAGCTAAGCCATCCAATTATTGAGCATATAAAAGCCACTACCATTCACTTTGATTAACACATTTACATCTACCAGTTTAAACTTTTATGTTAGCTCTCATAACTTAAACATCACTATGAAGGCCTCAAGCATAAGGGGGACATGCAATTTACCTTTCTCCTTAACCTTAATAATTGTATGCTCCAAGTCAAACAAATTTGAACACCATACCCCTATTTCTATGAATCGAATATTTTGGCTATATACCTTCCCTAAACTAGATTATAAGTCCAAGAATTATTTGCCTTCCTCTAGTCCTTAGAGAAATCCAAGTATTAGTGACACACAATCGACTATTCAAAATATTTACCTTGCAAAGACAAAGAATTGATAGTGTTCCCAACAAAACACTCACTTCCCTTCTTTAGCACCATCTCTTTTATCAACGAGAATATTTTTATTATGTGTCGAAACTCCTTTCGACACTTAACAAATATTAGGCAAAGCTTAGTGTCACTAGCTCGAATTTTAAATAATATAATGATCTCATACATGGTTTTTGAAATTTTAATGTTAGCATTTAATAAACATGCTCATAATCATTCACCAACTTAGTGCCACATGAAACTTCATGATTTATCATTTTGGTGGTTTGAGGCCATATGTCCAATAGTGGTGTAGGGAATAGAATGTAGGGTGGTATTGGGGAATAAAAGGAAATCAACCCTCCACATCTTGCATTATTCTTTAAAAGTTACAATAATTTAGAGGTAGGGAGTTAGGTATGATTGTGATGGGAAATGGATAGCTCACCTTCCACCTCACACATTCCACCTATGATGTGGTAATTCAGGAGAAAAGGTAGGGAAAATAAGAAATGGGGATCAAACTTCTTGCATGTCATCCCTTGTATTACTAGTCAATGACTAAGTTATGTGGTAAGCAAGGATGGGGGTAGACTTTATGGAAGGTAGATGCTTGCCTGACTTTAACCCTCCTTCTTCAACATAGACCTGACTAACTTCACAAAATACTATTCAAGGAAGACTTTCACATGAATTCAATCAAAGGACTCAAAAAGGACTCCAACCAAACCTCAGACAAAGAAAATATCAAATATTTGGTGATGCATGAAAATCGTTTGGAGTAGAAATCTATGACCCACAAAATTTGACTCAACTTAGATGTCAAAGAGAACATATGGGGTTCTTATGCTCATTTTGAGAATGGACATGTGACACGTGGAGACATTACTTAAAGTCCCTAATAACATGTAGTATTCACCCAAGCTAATCACATGGTTGTATTCTTGTAAAACAACTTGTATAACATCACTATTTTAATAACAAGTGTGAATGTTACATGTTAATGAAATAAAATTGTCTTCTTATTAGTTGTTTCAATGGCATGGATCATTGGATCAACTATTAATGAAATGAATTTGTATGACATGCCTCAACTAACAAGGTAAGAATCTTCATTTTTCTATAAACAAAAAATAGAATTAACCAATTTATGAAACAACCTTGTCATTATCAAGACTTACACTTTGATCTTAAGTTTTATCTTTGCCATCCTCAAAACACTCAAATTTTGTTGGTAAATTAAATATATAGAAAATTACATTATTATAACTAAAATTCACAACATAATAATTATGATTTGATCAATCACTCTTGTTGATATAGAATCAAGGTTTGATATTCAATATTTGACCTCTTCAACTAAGTCAAAGTATGCCTAGTTAAACATGTAATTTGACTTTATTGTTGGACAACTACTACAAAGATGTTAACATTGTTTGCATCTCTTCCTTGAGAATTCGAAACATTTGCAAGGTACCTTTTTTACTCTCTTCTTTCACACATATTTCCACTCAGCTAAATGGTGCAAGCTTGGTGGAGACAATTATCACAAACAACTGTCAAACCTAATGGTAACTTTATTAAAAAGAATTTAAATATAAATTTCATATGAGTTGAACAAAAAATTGATGTCAAATCATATGAAATGCTCCTTGATCACTTGTGTAAACAAAAAAAATTAAAGAAACAATAGTGGATACTAGAATTAAAGAAGAATATTAAGAAGTAGACATGGTAGGGATAAGTCAAGGTGCAATAGGTATATATTTTAAGATATATATTTTATATAAGAAAATCATTTGTTTAAGTTTATTTGATTAGCTTGGTAATTCACTATTATTGTTAATAAAAAGGAGAGTAGATATATTTTCACACACAAAAACTATGTTGAGTGCTCTATTCAATAATGTAATAAAACACATATAAATACATGAATCTTTGCCTAAAGATAGAGACACTAACTTAGCACACTAAAAACTAGCTAAGTGGATATCTCAACCACACACTAACTTAGGAATTAAACTAGTTGGAGATAATCTTTCATATCCAACTAGATCCAATAACCCCTTTAAACACACAAGAAAATTATTTTCCTAGAGACACACTCTACATCACAATGACCAGTGTAGTAATAAACACAACCTTCCTCCTTATCGTGTGCTCACGCAATATTCCATATGACAAGTAGGATTTAATAAATCCAACACCCCCTTAATGAGTACTTGTCTTAATTATTTGTCAAATTAGGTCTTCATTATCATCTTTCACTACTTTGATGAATCAAATTCTACACCATGAATCAAAGACACTCTCGATCAACAAAATCTATATCTAGTCCAGCTTAGAACTTGCATCCCATACCTCGATCATGTAGACATCATCAAACTATCAACATCCATATAAAGGCACAAACATCCATCGAAATACATGGGTACCTAAACATTGCAATCATTGGTATAGTAGGATGTCCTGTAAGTACACGATTCATTCAAATTTTCAATGAACTCCACTTGAATGTACATAACACTTCAATTTTCTAGCATACCACATCTCCTAGAGTATACAACCAATGTAGTCTAATCATAGAGCATTCAACTAATATGCAAGCCACTCCTTGAATTCTTAGAAACTCCATAATAGAGGTTCTGCACTTTAATGAACAAGTTATCCAAATCACTAAGGACAAATGGTGAATGGGTATGCGTGCTTACCAAGTCTTAGAAAAATATGCCCTTTACGTTTTACATACATAGGTACATGTACAAACCATTTATATACTCCTTCTCATGGAGGCATCATGCACCAACTTTTATGATATTTCTTAGGTACCATTATAATACTCCTCCCAAGTATTGACTTTAGGTAGTGTTATCGCATGGATTTTAGGTTGGCAAAAGACCGACCCAATCTACAAAGGTGGGACAACTATGGGAATACCTACCCACTGTCACCTTAAATACGTAATGATCCCCTCGCTTTAGTGAAGGCTAAATCCTACACAAGGGGGGAATCTCAGTGACCCTAGGGGGATTGAGACAGAGGGTGGAGAGATAATGAGAGGATCCCCTTAGGTCAATGATGGAAGAAGGATGGGATATTGGAAATGATTCTTGTGGATGGAAAATGGTTTCCAAATACTTGATTACCTACACCAAAGTGTCAAACTTACCCGAGACAATACAAATGACCAAGATACAACATTAATAATCAAGTGGACAAGCAAGAGAAGCTTGATGTCCAATATTGCAGCAGTAAACAAGAATATATATCAGAAAAAATAAGAGCTTTTTACTACTAAATTAACTATCAAAATTATCAAATACTTATTGGACAATGAAGCACTAAACAAGTAGATAATGTTCCAATACTTTAGCACAAACTTTGATGGTAATAGTGGGTTGTTAGATAGTGTTTTCAGAGAATTGTAGTAAGAACCCAAGTGGCTGTAGAAAACATTTTCTACAACAGAAAATTTCAACCATAAAAAATAGCAAGTAAACGGTCAAAAAGTTAGCTAATAGGTAGTAGAACGATAATAATGGTTTCCAAGAAAATTTCCACGATTTGAAAAGCAAGTTAAAGAGAGAGTTTGAATGTGCTTTGGTGCATCCCTAATGGTTGTATATTTTATTTGATTATAACTAGAGAACTACTAGGCCAATCAAGACGCCTTAGTAGCTTGAGAAAGCTCAAGACACCAAGAAAAGATTCCAACTTATACAAATTTGATAGCTCTCAAAATCACGTGTACCAATGCAAGCAATTCATTTTTCCAATGCAAAATTAAATTAATGCCTTGCCAAATGGGTTATGGAGTCTTCTTGTATCAGGTTAGGTATACCACTTCTCTAGGGGTGTAATCATTTTTACTCCCTAGAGCAAGTATCCCTAACAAGGTAAATCTAGGAGGGTGTAAGCCCTTTTATGCCTCCTAGCAACCTTCACAATGGCTTATGCAATAAAAAATAATGATAAAATTGGTCGAGGGTGTATGCCCTTATACTCCTCCAAGGATATAGCCAAGAACAACCTTGAAACAAGCAAGAAGAATTAACAAAATGCGGATTTTTCTTACCAATTCCAATAGAAATGCAAGATAAACCCTTATTCACCAAGAAATTTCATCACCATAGAAAAAGAATAGCCTCAAAGAGATAGCGCACCACTTAGCTCCAAAAGACAAGTATAAACCATAGCATAAGAGAGATAAAGATGAATTTTTCCCAAGAGGGAAGAAAATTCCAGCCAGGTAGCTCTTCTGACATAAGAGAGTTATGTTGAAATGAAATGGTTTTGGTCTTTATTTATACAAGACCTCAATTATAAAGTTTGTCCACAAAATATTAGGGTAAAACACAAAATAGGGAGGTTGACCTCCCTTATTTTCCCCCTTTACAAAATTAATTTAATTTTTACATAAAAAGAAACCCTAAAGGTGACGTCAAGCCCTTCGAGGGTGACATCTAGGCATAATTGGCAAGTTGTTGAGCATGAAAATCCCTTTCCTTCATGCACTAGGGTATTCTCCATGGTGCAAGGGATCCTCCTCATCACAAGGTGAAAAGTGTCCATAATATCATCATCACCGCCATCAAACCCTAGCCCTAGTCAAGACCTTAAAC
>JZKD02S2068853.1:10821-51657 GCA_000966675.3 Picea glauca | reverse complement strand
AGAGGTCATGCCCGGATGAGCCATGATCCGTTTTCAGAGTTCTATTAGTCATTTTTGGGGTTTTTATGTGTTCTGATCTCAATGGTATAGTCTATTTTTCCATTGGAGTTGAGCATCATCTTGTAAAATAACTTTTGAGAAATTAATCCCAGAGAGCCAAGTCCATTGATGGAGGCTCAAGGAGATGTAGCCCGGAGGGGGGTGAATTCCTTTATTAGCTTGTTCTTGTTGTGAGTTTGATGGTTTATTTGATGCAAGTTGTGTTTTTGTGTATTTGTTTAAAGTACATATTTAACCATCTAAAAGAACAATTCCTCACACATAAACATTTACAAGAAGATGCATGAACTTAACACATAATTTTATCTTGCATATTTATACACATGAAGCAAGGTCATGTAAAGTTTATTTTAATGAAGTAGCGGGTGCTTGCATAGAATAACAAGTCAGCCTTCTATTTTCAGATCACACTTGCATATTGAAACTATTTTTTAGAGCAATTCATGCATTCATATAGTCCTCCCGTGTTGCGGGTACTTGGACATGAACATCATTTTTCTTCTTGTGACATGGGAAAATCGAAAGCTAGTGCATTTCAATAGACTTCGATGATCTCCATAGCTAGTGTAAATGACAATTGAACATTGAGAGGTGAAGCATGGAAATCCATTGCTCAATTATTCCTACTAATGATTGAGGGTTAAGTGGATTTAGTAGGTTCCTTTTCCTTTTTGAATTTTCAATCTCGTCCTTTCTTTCTCTTTCGATTGGATCCATGTTTTTCTAATGTTTATCTTGTCATTTTTGTTGTTGTTGACATAGTAATTCTATTTCGAATTTCTCAAGTCCATTTTCCTTTAAAACAATTAGAGACACATTCCTTTCTCCCACCTAATCTTTCTTCCTTTGCTTTACTTGTTGGACTTCTTTCTTCCATTTTTGTCACTTAATGAAAATTTGAAGGCACAAATAAGATGAATTGTACCCTTAACTTAGTTCTTGGATTCTTTTGTACCCCTTCCATTAGTAGATTTATAAAGTCATCTTATGTTTTTTTATTTTCCTCTTCAAGGTACTCATTTGCTTCAAAATTGGCAACCTCTTTTCCACTTTCTAGTCTCCACAATCTATATAATACCCTGCCACCTCATTTGGATCAAATATAGGTGGAATAGATAACATGGAAAGGCCCATAAATCCTATGTTGTGATTGAGGTAGTGCATGTATTATGAGATGCTCCTCATTAGGGTTGCATTGTTATGCTTCATTAACTTGAGTTGAGTTTCTATTTGAAGGTCCACATTCTAAATTATAATTTATCATAGTTGATTTATGTTTGCTATTCTAAGCATGTTCTTCATAGTGTTTTTCTTTTCTCGCCATGAAACTTGGAAAGTATTGTTGGTTATGTGTCTTGGGTAAGTGCACAGAGATGAGGGGAAAAATCCTAATCCTTCAAATATATTTTTTATTCTAATATATTTTCTATTGTAAGTTCCTTTTATCATTATTTCCTCCCAAACTTAGCCAACTCAACCCTTTTATTTCATGCTTGAGGTTTCTTATCATCCATACCATTTTCTCAATTTTGAAACACCTCTTGAATGGTAAAAAACACTTACATCTAGTGGTTGAAGCTTGTACATTGACTTAGTAGGGAAGAGATCAATACCTAAAACTCTATCCACTTAGATGGCCCAAAACTCTATCCTCTTAGATGGCACCTAAGACAAGATGGATTTCATAGATTTTAACCTTGTACAATATTTAATGCAAACATATTTTCAATAAAAGAACATAAAAGATACAATGGAAAATACAAACCCACCGAGATTCATTGTGATACATTATTTACAATACAATATACATATAGGAGCTAGTTGCATTCAAAATCCTAACCAATGACCTGGATTAGTCAACAACCCTAATTCCTTAACTGAAAATAGAAAACCATAGGCAAAAAACCATGTGCCAAAAAACCTCCCAACATTGCATACAAAAATCGAAGAAACATGAAAAACAAGGCAAAAATTTGGCGCAGAGGCAAAAAAAATTCTCGGGGTGATGGCCCCCAACCCCTACTTGTGCAAAGAATGTAACACATATCCAACATTCTCCCACTTGTTATTTTATTTGCATATAGGGGTTACAAGGTTACATAGTCAACAATCTAGGGTAGCAATGTCCATGGATCCTCTACATCAAGAGAACTTCTTAGTTCTCACAGATTTTGTTAATGAATATGCAACATTCTTCAAAGTGTCCACCTTCATCAACAACACTTTATTTTCTTCAACCATGTCACTCATAAAGTGATATTGAATATCAATATGATTTGTCTTTGAATGATAAGTGGGGTTCTTCACTAGAAAAATTGCACTCTAACTGTCGCAACCTATTCTTATAACTTGTTGTACCAACCCAATACCTGAACACAATATTTGTAACCATACTTATTTCTTACTTTTATGAGTGGCTGACATGTATTCAACTTCTGTAGTTGAAAGTGTCACTACAACATGTAATTTTCTCATCCAACTTATTGCTCCTCCAAACAGGTTAAACACATACCCACTTGTAGATCTTCTATGATCCATATCTCTAGCTCAGTCTGCATCCACAAAGCCATGTGTAACCAACACTCTTTCCAATCTTGGTCTTCCTTGGTAGCACAATCCATAGCTAGTAATTCCACACAAATATCTAAAAACTCTTTTTATTGTTGTCCAATGCTCCTTCCCTAGTTTTGACATATACCTTCTCAAAACTCCCACTGCATGTGTTGTCTGGTCTAGTACAGACCATTGCATACATCAAAATTCCAACTGCACTCGCATATGGAAGATGAGACATGTCCTCCTCCTTTTCCTTTGTCTTAGGACATTGATCCATAGGTAACTTTACACCAACAAGAATATGAACCTTGACCGATTTACATTCTTTCATATTAAACCTCTGCAATATTGTCTATATATATTTTCTTTGATTTAACAAGAGTTTCCTCTTTTTTCGCTCTCTTTTAATTTCCATGCCCAAAATAAAATTTGAAGCACCGAGATCCTTCAAGTAAAATTTAGAGGACAACTGAGTTTTCACATCCTCGATAATCTCCTTGTTGTTTCCTATCAACAACATGTTATCCACATACAAGACCAAATAGATCAAATGATAACCAATTAATTTAAAATACACACAATGATCCTCTTTGATTCTTGTGAATCCAATCCCAACATATTAGTATCAAAGTTTTGATACCACATCCTTGGTGATCATTTTAAAACATACATGTAATTTTTCATCTTGCATACCAGCTCCTTCTTTCCCTTCACAACAAGTCTTTCTCGTTGCTTCATATATATTTCTTATTCTAGATCCCCATGTCGGAATGTTGTCTTCACATCCATATTTTCTACTTCAAAATCAAATGCACCAACATTAGATAACATTAATATTATAAAATTTAACTTGGAAACATGAGAAAAAGTCTCACCAAAATCAATTCCCTCAACTTGGGAATAACCATTTTCTACTAACCCATCTTTGCATTTCTCCACTTTTCCTTCTACATTCAACTTCCTTTTAAATACCCATTTGTTGCCAACGGGTTTTTTTCCAGTCAAAAACTCCACTAGATCCCAAGGATACCATTTCTTCATCCATGGTCTTTTTCCAGAGATTTCCATCCTCTAAATCCACTGCCTCCCTAACAGTTCTAGGATCATCATTAGGAATAGACAAAGAAAAATTTGAACAAAATCAGATGGAGTATACCTTTTTGGTAGCCTTCTTTCTGGAACCGATCTCCTCAATAATGGAGTATGATGATCTTCTTCTTCTAATTCTTATTTATCTGTAGAGTCTTATTCATCATCCTTTAAATAAAACTATATTTTCTCTGGTTCTTCCTTACATGGTAGGAATTATTGTTTAACAACATCCTTCATTTCTATAAATAACACATCTCGACTATACACCACCTTCTTAGTTTATGGGTTCAAAATCTTATAACCTTTGAGAGCATCTTTATACCCAATAAAGATACATTTTTCAGCTTTCTTATCTAGCTTACTCCTATTTTCCTTTGGAACATGAACATATGTCTCACAACCAAATACCTTTAGATGTGTGAGAGAAGGATTCTTACCAGTCCATACCTGTTTTGGAGTCTTATCATACAACATTGATGAGGGTGATATGGTGAGTAGTTAACATGCAGTACCCATTGCATCTTTCCAAAATTCTTTCCCTAACCCGACACCACTAAGCATGCACCTTTTTTTTTCCATCAGCATCTTGTTCATCTTTTATGAAACTCCATTCTACTGAGGTGTATATGGAGTATACTTATTCTTTTCTATACCGCACTTCTTACAGAATTCTTCAAATTCGTTCCAAGAAAAATCTCTGCCATTATCTCTCGTCAACACCTTAATTCTTTTCTCTATTTGATTCTCAACAAGAGCTTTAAACTCTTTAAACATGTCAAAACTTCATATTTATTCTTGAGGAAATATATCCAAGTATTCCTCGAGAATTAATCTATAAATGAGACATAGTACTCAGATTTTCCCAATGATGGGACCGACACAAGTACAAAAACATCACTGTGAACTAGTTGTAAAATTATTTCTTCCCTCGTTGCACTAGAGGGGAATATTACCTGATTCTTCTTCCCATATACACAATGTTCACATAAATCAAAATCTAGAGAGAAATTAGAAATACCTTCAAACATACCTTTACCGTGTAGTAGTTGAAGGCCCTTCTCTCTGATATGCCCCAGTCTTTGATGTTGGATTACTCAAAGGGGGGGGTGAATCAGTAATAGAGAAATTTAATTGTTTTTAACCATATAATCTAATTGTTATATCAATCTAGAATTATCATCCAATAAATGTAGAGTAAATAAGAAATGAACAAATGAACAATCATACACATACACAATACACCAATGTTTTATGTGGAAACTCAAAGAGGAAGAAAACCGCATAATGTTTTTTATTATATGTCTTGAAGAATTACATTCATTGGAAGCATCGACTTCCTTTGTTTTCCAGCTGCAACTAGAAGGAGGCTCCAACCCCCTAGTTTCTCAGGCTACAACCTAAGGGAAGCTCCAACTCCTCAATTTTCTGGCTATGACCAGAAGGAGTTTACAACCCCCTATGTTCTCCGGCTACAACCGGAAGGTGGATACAACCACCTATCCTTGCCCGTCTAACTTCCCTCACGTATAAGTATAATGATGGAACCACTGTCACACTACCACTTTGAGATATACTATTGTAAACCTATATCAATAAACCTGCACCAAACAACCTGTACCAATAAACCTGAACCATGTATCAACCATCCATCAAACTGTACCTCAACTTGTAATCAACCTGTACCATAAACAAGAGCATAAACCATGCACCAACCTGTACCAAACAACATGTAATCAACTTGTACCATAAACAAGTGCATCCAACCATGTACCAAGTATGTACCAATCATGTATCAACTACTTATAAACTATGACTCATCAATATGTACCAACATCATCCACTATACACCTCATGTATGTGCCAACTCATCAACTACTTGTCTCAACCATGTACCCAACATGTACCTCAACCAAAATCCCTCATCAATTTCATCATCCAAATCTGATTTTTAACTCTATAATAGACCTAATGTATATGATCACATACCTACAAACCTTCCTTAACTTTAACAACAAGAGACTATCATTTTCATCAAACTTTTTTTTAGTCTCACATGAATAGTTTTGGATTAGTCAACAACCCTAACTTGAAATAATCATAACTATGTACCTGTAATGAATAAAGATCTAAAAATAGTACACATTGTTCTTCAATTTGTTTCATGCAATTCCTCCAGGTGTCACTACTTGGAACCTCTTATAAAAGGAGTTATAACAAAAATGGAATACCTTGTTGAATTTTGGCTTATTCTAGAGAGCGAACGTGTAGAGAGTGCCCCGCACAGAATATTTGTTATATCGATCTGAAAATTTTACACATAATACTATAGACTGTACTCTAACCAAAAAAAAAAATCTTACTTAATTTGGATCTGTTATGAATAATTTATGACGTTTTTACCCGAAACATGTGTTTTAGACTAGTTTCAAGACTAGCCACAAACCCTATTTTCCACGAAGTGTAACTCCAAGAATACAACGACCCACAAGATTAAATTCGTACCAAATCTACTTGGATATGTTTTCTCAATGGCCTCTCAATTTCATGGTATGAATCATTCTATAAAAAAAATATATTGCGAAAATGGTGAGATAACTTGTAAATAACATACCTTAGAAAACATCATCAAAAGAATTTATCCTCCCTTGAATTTCGGTCTTATTTACTTCACCTTGTCTCTTAAATTCGTCTTATATATCCTTTGGTTACCTCATTCACCTGTAGATATTCAATATGCTCAAGTGTAATTAAAAAGAGAGAGCCTTGCCTCTTATTTATACTTTCATGTAGCTTCCTCAAGGGGTTACCTTTTAACCATCTTAACCCACTTTCCTTATTTTAGGGTTAACCAACTTTTAACCACTTGTCCAATTAGTAATTTATCCATTAAATTTATTATTTAAATAATTTGTTTTGTATCCACTTTAACTTATAGTACACTCATCGCTTCAATTTACCTCAAGAGGTTACCTTCTAAGCATCTTAAACCACTTTCCTTATTTTAGGGCTAACCCACTTCTAACCACTTGTCAACTTAGTAATTTCTCCATTAACTTTATTATTTAAATAATTTCTTTTGTATTCACTTTGAATTATAATACACTCATCACTTCACTTTATTATTTACCTTCTAAAAATCTCTTAAACCACTTTGACTACTTTGACCTTTTAGGGCTTCTAGATGACTCATGAGTGTTCTCCAACTTCACATGGTCATAACTCTCTAACCGTGAGGAGTTATGTGACGTTCCACATACCATTGGAAATGTAATGACATGTACTATCCATATAGAATACTATTACCTGCAAATATATCAAAACACATACCATTATCCATCAAACAAACTTGGGTCCATTACCCAAACCTTTGTGCTATTGGACTTTCTTCAAGGGTTAACATCAATGCCAACCAACCTTAATCAACATTTGATGCCACAACATAATATTTTCTCCATATACTGTAGGATTTATTTCTTCTTCAACTCCAATATCAGGAAAAATGGAACTATTACACCCATCACTAATAGTTCTTCCTTGCATCTTATAGGGAGTTCCAAACCTAACTCCCTACCATCGCTCCTCGAACCATTCTGCATGTTTCCTTTTCAAATATTGTTTTTACCCCTGAATCGTCCATTTTTCTTACAAAAACAAAATTTCTAGCTATTCCTAGGATGTGAAGAACACTAGGTAGTGTTCTAATCCTTCTATCTATGAGCCTAAAATTGACTTTTCCTCGACCTATGATTCTGGTTGTCGAGTCACCACCTAGGAAAACATTACCTCAAACACTCCCTGTGGGGATTCATATGAAAGGATGCACCTGAGTCAACCAACCATGCCTCATGATCTGCATGCGTGCTTGACGAAGCCAAGTACACATCCCCTCCTTCTTCCTTGGGGGCCTTTTCTTCTGTAGAAGGATATTTTTCAAATCCCTTCGTTTTCTCAACTTTGGATCTACACTTCTTCTTGTAGAGAACTTCTTTTCCACATATCCAACATACCTTTACAAACTTTTTAGGAGATTTATATCTACCCTTACACTTAGATCTCCCACTTGATAACTTAGATCTATTTCTTTCCTAGGAGATTCCTCTTGAAAATAATGCATCCATGCTCCATCCTTCCATATTCTTCCATAACATCTCCTTCAACAACAAGGATGAGACCACTTCATAAAACTTCAAGGAAATTGTATTCCTACCTATGACCACAACCATATTATCCCACAAGTCTAGTAAAGAATATAGTAAACTGATACACTTATCTTCATTTGAAATTTTAATCTCAACAGATACTAACTGACTTACCACAGTATTGAAGGCGTTAAAATGCTCTACCACCAAGTCTCCATCTCTCATCCTCATGTTATACAAATTCTTTCTTGGGAATATTTTATTTATTAGGGACTTAGATTGATACAACTTCCCCAACTTATCCCATAAATCCTTGGTTGTAGCTTCCTATGACACATTCAATAATATTGAATCTGAGAGACACAGTCAAATCATTCTCTTCACCTTTCGATCCAAATTTTTCCAGTCATCTGCTGAAGTTCCTTTATTTGTAGTACTTGGATATACCATGATCCACAGATCTATGTCCACCAAAAAATATTCCATCTTGAGCTTCCATAGCTAAAAATGTTTCCCATTAAACTTCTCGATCTCCATTTTTGAATTGCTCGCGATTTATTTTCACCTGAAAAATCAATACCACAGATCTCCCACTGTAACAAGGCTTATCACAGTCCTGATCCAAACCCTTTACCATAAAGGCATCCCCCTGAAGACAAAAAATCTCTGATACCACTTGTAGATTTTAACCTTGTATAATATTTACTAGAAATAAATTTTCAATAAAAGAACATAAAATATACAATGGAAAATACAAACATTACACATATATTTTTCCCTCGGAAACCCAAACTAGGAAAACCAGCATATTCTATATTCATTCCCTGTGACACATTGTTTACAATACAATATACATATAGGAGCCAGCGACATCCAAAACCCTAAACCAATGACCTAGATTAGTCAACAAACCTAGTTTCTTAACTGAAAATAGAAAACCATCAACAAAAACCATGTTCCGAAAAATCGCCCAAAAATGGACATGAAAATTGAGGCAACATGAAAAACAAGGAAAAAACGCGACACATTTCTCGACTACTTGTGCAAAGAATATAACACATACCCAACATATTTCGTGTCCACCAAGGACGAGAAGGTGATGATATGTAAGAGAAAATCCACCAAATATAGATCTTATGGATTGATGAAGCCAATCCAGGATTGGTTCTTTTATCATCTAAGTATGTGGTTGAGTTTCCATGCATGCTCTCAATCATTCCTTCCAATAATGCAGTCCTTTAATTGTTATTTACCCTTAAAGAGGTTAAAACTAGGAATCCTCCAACCACTATAATTAACAAAACTAAGTATTTTCATTCACAATCTACTCTTCATTATTATACGGTGCACACTTTTGTTTCCTCACTTTTCCAAAACCCTTATCCCACATGATTTCCTTGCTTGCAAGCATATTTCATCACAATTGTAGATTTTATGAGGGCCATAAGGATTGACCCCATACACAATAGATAATTTCTCATAAAAATTATGAAACAATGGGAGATCCAATGTCGATAGCTTAGTTTTTGTCCACACTCTCATTTATTTTGAGTGTCAAAATCTAGATGTCTTTTTATAAATCTAGCCCATTTTTACTTTCTTGATAATCCATCCTTGAATGTATTAGGCCTAGCTTGGCATATGTGTCCATATGGGCATTTAGTAGAAGGATTTGAAGACCATGAGCTAGTTTTGCCTTGTAATTGCACCAATTTATTGTTTCAAATATATTCCCCTCATATGCTAGTATAGAGGATGACACCTTCCATGTTATTGTAGAAATTATTTGCAACCAATAAGTAAGGGTGTTGGAGGGAATTCTCCATTTTTTTGTCATCGATCTCATTGAATAATCATTATCTTCAACATCGTTTGTTTCTCCTTCCATGTCATGCTTTCAAAAACCTTTATTCAACCAATATCCTCTTTGTATGATCCTGATTTGGGAGCGGAATGAATTGATTAACAGACTGAATAAAATAAATAAAGAGATAGGAAGAATAACACAAATATCCAGTGAACAATATCTTCTATTAAATAATGGAATAGGATGAAACTATAAAACTACAGAACTGAAACTTGCTCGAATGGTGGTAGTTATCTCTGAGAAGAGATGTGTCTTCTACGTGCATTCGTCTGAGAAGAATGGATTAAAATGAGGCTCAAAAGGCCTTTTTAATATTACTCATGAATGCCAAAACCCTAGACATCCAAAAACCTAACCCTACAAGGTGAAACACCAAAATTCATGTGGGCCCTATGGGTAAGTTGGTGTAATTTGGTACCTCAACTTCCTAGGGTTGTAACGTTTTCATACGACCTCCATTTTAGGTACGTGATAGCCCGATTGAAAGGAATTTCAGAGAACTACACATTGCTTTGTCATAATATGACTTTGTCTACAATTTGACTATGGCGAGCCAAAGAAAAAAACGTTTAAGCCCCCAAAACAGCCCTAAAAGTACAACAAGATGTGCTGACATGAAAAAATACAAAATAATCCAGTTTAATTAGGTGAGATGCCACCTGTATCCACCTAGAGAATGTGTGGGGCTTCAAACAACCCCATAAGTGTAGAACTCACAATTATAAAGCAGTACAGAAGGACATGCTGAACAATAACGGACATGAGGTGCCAGTTGGAATAGGTGTGTGGCCACCAATATCCACCTGTATCATTATAGTATGGACCCCACCATTAACATGAACATCATTTTTATCATTTTCATGTCAAGATTTTGTAGTATGATTTAAGTCATTTTCTAAATTCACATACTTAATTCATCTTTTGTGACTAAGAAGAGGATCTATCCTACTAAGGGTTTGTATTTTCTTATCAAATTCATAATTAAATTAGTGTAATTATGTTAAGATAATTGATGTGGATAAATCATATTGAATACAACAAGACAAATGACTCCATAATATGTAGGGTTTTTTTTTTCAAAAACAAAATAAATAAAGCTAATGAACTTAAAGATAACAAAGAATAAACATCGAAATAAAATGGACATTAAATGAAAAATAAAAAATTCACCAATTATTTATTTTATAAACAATTATGGTTTCAAATGTTTAGTTTTCTTTGATTCATGCACTTTCTCAAGTCATTCTTTAAAAAATGTAACTTAATTTTCATGATCCATTTTATAGACAATGATCATTTCAAATGTTAAGTTTTGTTTGATTCATGCACTTGCTAAAGCTATTCCTTTTAAAACAATTTAATTTTGTTTGATCCCTACACTTTCATTTCATTTTATAAAACACTTATTTGGTATGGATTGATTCTTTTTGTTAATAAGTCCATTGGTTCAATTCAAGCTATGTGTTGGATTTAAATTTTAGAGGAAACATTGCCTTAGATTGTGATAGTAAGCACATATGCTTGTTTGACTATTTTTAAAGTTTTCATTTAATATTTTTTATTGTTGAAAGTGGAGATCCTTATATCGTATTAAAATCTTGCAGGTACAATGAAGAATTAAATAAATTCATTAATGCATCTCTAGTTGCAAATGTTGGGATTACAAGTTGAGAGAGGAAGCATTATTATTTCACTATAAAGGATTTGCTTCTTTCATCTTTGAGATATATGATTGGGATTATAAAAACCTTTTATATTCCTATTTGGATGAATATTTAGGATGTTTTCTTAAGGATTTGTTTCTTTGATCTTTGAGATATATGATTGGGACTATAACTATAAGAACCTTTTATATTCCTATTTGGATGAGTATTTAGGATATTTTCTTCCTATTGTAAAACTTTTGGAGATTTAGGAATTTCTTCTTTAGTTTAGTTAGATAATGATGTTATGATTTGAACAAATAGCTTTATTTATTTTCAATAAATGAGGGAAAACTCGTTAAAGGTTATAAATTACCTTTGAACTTCACTGTCAACTCTCTATAAAAACCCTCTCCTCTAATGTATTATAAATTGTAATTTTACATACTTCAAGTTAATAAAAAAAAATATTTGTATAAAGAATAATTATAGAGAAAAAAAAAAGAATATATATATATATATATATATATATATAATTCAACAACAACATGCTTTGAGATATAATTCTTGAACATGTAGTTGCTAAACTTTTATTCCTCTAATTTAATAATATATGTGTGTAAGTATAGATTCATCTTAAACTTTGAAATATGAAAGCTGACGCAGGTGCACCCTCCAGGTACGCCCGCTCACAGGATTTTCTTCCTCCGTGGCCCGAAGAAATCTAAGGTTATTCTATTTCCCTATCGGAAATCTTCACCCACAGATCTTTTCACATGATCCCCCTCACTTTGCTTATCGGGGAATCGGATTTCGCGACTTCGCGATGTCAGAGGTCAATCACTGGGCTCTCGAATCCCCAAGACCCAATGACCAGTCAACGCTGATCTTCTCTATCCTCTATCGGTATTTTCCCCATCGCGATTTCGGTACTCGCGATACCAAGCAACTCATCTTACCGACTCCCGATGCCCGATACACCGAAACTCCGACGCACACGTGCAGGTTGAATTTTCCACTTCCCGTCACTTCTATCGGGATTTCGGAATTCGTGGGATCACGAATCCTGAGGTCAATGTCTCGGCACTTCTCGCTGTGAAAACCCCATGACTTATGCCACCTGTCTTCCAATCTGACTCTTGTGGTCCCGCACAACTCTCCCATCGGGATATCGTGCTTCGCGATTCCAAGATGCAAGAGTATCCTGTCCTCAAGACCTCCGATATGCCGAACCCAGACTTCGTCAGACTTTTTGACATGCGTCCCCACTGATGGGCAGTTCTGATCTGTCGGGATATCGCGCTTCGTGATTTCGCAATTCTCGTTGCAATGTTTTGGAATTCCTATCTACGAAACTCTGATGCACGATACTACGTGTAGATCCGACGATCCTTGTGGCTCAGATCGACGACTCTGCCCCTCCTGAGTTTTATACCTCCAGAGAAAATGACGCCATATCTCCCTTGCACCTCTATGAGATCTGACGGCTCACGGGATGTCGCAAATTCTCCTCGAATAATATTGATCGTTCGTTTCTCCCTTCTGCAATCCACGAACGACGAAGTGTCCTTCCACAGAACTCGTCTGCTTGCTCGCAAACCTGCGACGCTTCTTGCCAACCTTCGAGACCCCACTTGTCTTACACTGTCCTTCAACAAATTTGAAGGCTTATCTCTCCTGAGCTTTTCCACAGCCTTTAAGCCCTCAGAAAGAACTCTTTCATGCACTCTTTGCAGCAAACCTTTAACCACATATAAGTGTTGAAGTCCCTGGACTCTACGCACTCCTGCAACAGCAGTCTCTCAAATCTTTTCTCAGGTTCGCAATCCTGAGACTTTTATCCAGCCTGTGCACTCCTTGCACGACTCCTTTTCCCAACTGCACCTTTTGGGATGAATGAGAACAAAATTTATCTCTATCTGAACCCTCTGTCAACGCACTCCTTATGGACCCTTCAACTACACTCCTTCCAGGAATTCTCTGGCTCAAATAGAGAAACAATTGAAACTCATTCCTTCTTCCTCTCAGACTTCAATTCAAACATGAAATCATATACACAGTATATAAAAGCACATGTATAACTGGAGGAAAACATTCATGAGCATATAATATCAATTCACAGAGAACAACACAAACCATGAATTTGAATAAAAGCTCTTCTATTAATTCAAATGTCTGTACATGGGTGTTCTTACACAACTCTCTGCTTCTCTTCTTGTGTTCTTCATACACAAATTCTCATAATCATCTCACAATGTGCAAGGAGGGTGTCTATATCCTGTTTCCCTCTTTTGCTCTACAACTGTCTAGTCTAGAATTAAATTCTATCTACCTTTATTAACTATCTTAAATGCCTCCTATCTACTAAGGACAAGATAAATCCTCTCAAGGTCCATTACATCATACAAGTGCGCTTCATCTTAAATGACTCATTTCAGATCGCACAATAACTTCAAGGTGTTTTAAAAAATTGTGATGGCGCTTGTCCAGCTGTCCACTTGCTTTCTGTGTTGGCTCGCTTGTCATGGGAGATGCTCCTGCATCATACTCCCTCGCTTGAAAACTTTCATGGGCTCCTTTCCATGAGCTCCTGCATGGTTTGTCCATGCTTCAAAATCTCTTCTTCGGTCTCCCAACGGGCATCTTCAACTGGATGATTCTTCCACTTCACCAGATACTCGAAGTATTGCTTTCTCCTGGTCCTTTTACTCACTCTCTTGTCCAATATGCATTCCATCTGTGGCTTCTCTGCAATTGGCATTTGTTTTTTCCACTGGATCACTGGCTGCTCAGTTCCAGTTTCTGCTTCTCCAGCCCTGTATGGGTACAAATCTGAGACATTGAATATCAGAGATATTCCGATCCCATCGGGTAACTCAATCTCATAAGCATTGTCCCCAAATTTCCTCAAGACCTTGCATGGCCCGATTTTCTTCATTTTCAGCTTATTGTATGTTCCTCTTGGGAACCTTTCTTTCCTCAAGTGTGCTAGAACTAGATCACCAACCTCAAATTGAAGTTGTCTCTTCCGTTGATCAACTCTGCGCTTGTATTCCTGGCTTGACTTCAGCAGTCGGTCGTTCACCTAGCTGTGAAGTTCCTTCATCGCCTCTACGAATTCTTCTGCACTAGTGCTGCTAGTCGCAGTATGTTCTAAATCCCTCAGTTTAGAAACTCCTCTCGGTTGCATACCATATACAACCTGAAATGGACTTTGGCCTGTTCTCCTGTTCACTGAGTCGTTGTATGCAAACTCTGCCTGTGGAAATATATTGTCCCAACTGTTGTGGTGCTCTGTCACCAAGATTCTCAACAAGTCTCCCAGACTTCTCTTGACTACTTCCGTCTCAGGATGATACGCTGAACTAAACACCAAGTTAGTTCCCAGCTTCTTCCATAAGGTCCTCCAAAAATGCCCTATGAATTTCATATCTCGATCTGAAACTATACTCTTCGGCAACCCATGAAGTCGAATGACTTCTTTGAAAAACAGATTTGCGATGTGAGTCACATCGCTGGTCTTCTGGCATGGAATGAAGTGTGCCATCTTGGAAAACCTATCCACCACCACAAAGATTGAATCAACACCTCTTTGTGTCCTCGGCAACCGCAATACAAAATCCATGATAACAGCGTCCCACGACCTCTCTGGTATGGGAAATGGTTGATCAAATCCCGCATTCTGCTTCCTTCCCTTCGAATGCTGGTAAATTCTACATCTGTCAACAAATATCTTGACATCTGCTCGCATCCCCGGCCAAAAGTACAACTCATTTAGCTTCGCGAATGTTTTTTCATGACCAAAATGTCCTGCCAATCCTCCACTGTGTTTCTCCTTTAACAAGTTCTCCCTCATGGAGCATGTCAGAATACACAGTTGATTGCCTCTGAACAAAAATCCTTCTTGGATCATATACTCTATCCACTGGCTTCTGTCTCTGAGAACTGGATTCTCAGTTGCTTCATACGCTTCTCCAAAATTTGGATCGTCTGCATACATGTCCCTGAGATCATCAAAACCTAATGTTTTGACTCGGAACTCCTGCAACAACAAACACTTCCTACTCAAAGTATCAGCCACTTTGTTAGCAGTACCAAAAATATGTTTGACCACAAAAGTGAAATTTTGCATATACTCAACCCATTTGACATGTTTCTGATTCAACTTCTCCTGTTGAGTCACAAACTGCAGTGCATGATTGTCATTGTACAATACAAACTCTTTGGGTATCAAGTAATGCCTCCATTTCTTCAATGCCTATGTGATAGCGTAAAACTCCTTATCATACGTGGAGTACTTCAATTTCGCCTTGTTTAGCTTCTCGCTGAAATATGCTATCGGCTTGTCTTCTTGACTTAAGACTGCGCCTATTGCAAATCCGCTTGCATCACATTTCACCTGAAATGTCTTCAGGAAATCCAGAAACACCAAAACTGGTTGTTCCGTGATCTTCCTCTTCAATAATTTGAAGCTCTTTTCATCCTCTTCAGTCTAGTGAAAATATTTATGCCACTTCTTCACTGTATCCATCATTGCTGTGCTAATTCCACTGAAATTTCTGATGAACTTTCGGTAGAAACTAGCCAATCCATGAAAACTTCTCACCTCGAATACATTCCTCGGTGATGGCCAATTCTTGATCACTTCCACCTTACCTGGATCCATCCTCAACTGATTTGTCGAGATAACAAACACCAAGTAAATGAGCTCTGTCTTCATGAATGAGGACTTCTTCATATTTATCAACAATGTTTCCTGCTGTAGTCTCTGCATCACTATAGCCAAATGCTTTAAGTGTTCTGCCACTGATTTGTTGTAGATCAGTATGTCATCCAAATACACGATGACAAATTTCTCGATGAACTCCCTCAGGACTTCGTTCATCAACCTCATGAAGGTACATGGTGCATTTGTTAAGCCAAACGACATAAAAAGCCATTCATACAAACCCTCATTTGTTTTGAATGTTGTCTTACACTCATCGTCTTCTCTCATACGAATCTGGTGATATCCACTTTTTAAATCAATCTTTGAAAAATACTTTGCTCCACTTAAGCAATCCATCAGATAATCCATCCTCGGCAATGGAAATCTGTACCTGATGGTTATCTTATTGATCTCCCTTGAATCAGTGCACATCCTCCAGCCTCCGTCTTTCTTCGGACTGAGTACTGTTGGAACAACACATGGACTCAAGCTTTCCCTGACCAAACCTTTGTCCAATAACTCCTGGACTTGCCTCTTAACCTCTTCATTCTCTTGAGGCATCAATCTATACACATATTTGTTTGGTAAACTGGCTCTTGGTATGAGGTCAATGTGATGACTCACACTTCTCATTGGTGGCAACGAATAAGGTAATTCGTCCACTATAATGTCAGCGAACTCTTTCAGCAGTTCCTGAATTTCATTCGGTAAACCATCCACTCTTGTACTAGTCAGAACAATCCTCGGCTTTCTGACCACAAATAATTGTGGATCCTCCTTCTTCTTAACCTCATCAAGGAGTTCCTTCCCACTCATGAGAAGTACTGTGTTGCTTACCTCTGGCTTCATCTCCTTATCTTTTATCGGAAGCAACATGTGTGTCCTCCCATTCTTCTCTAGGGTGTATGTGTTCATTCGCCCATCATGAATCACATTCCTATCATATTTCCATGGTCTACCCAACAATAGATGACAAACATCCATGGGAATGACATCACACAAGATCTTATCATTATATCCACCTATCTTGAATTCAACTAAACATTGTTTAGTGACAGTTACCTGGTGTCCTTTCTGTAGCCACGAAACTCTATATGGGCTTGGATGATCAGTCCTCTCCAGCTCCAGCTTTTCTACCATCTCAGTTGAAACAAGATTATTTGTGCTACCACTATCAACAATGACCTTGCATACCCTATCCTTCGTCTTGCAAGCAGTCCAGAAAATTCTGGTCCTTTGGAGTGAAATTTCCACCTCTTTCTTAGGTGTCAAAAGGACTTTTCACATCATCAGCGACCTTCCGCCTTTAGCGTCTTCTGCCTCAACATCCTGCCCTTGTGCTTCGGTGATGTGAGCTTCTCCAATGTCCTTCCTTTTCTCTAGACACTCGTAAGACTTGTGCCCATTCTTCCCGCATGTGAAGCATGTGATTACTCCACCTCTTCCTCTTCTTCTGCCTCTAGTACGAGGAAAAGTGTTGTTATCAGCATAATCTCCTCTCTGCTCATTATGATGTCCTCTCTGTTCTGCGTATTGATTCCCTCTCTGTTAAATTCCACCCCTCTCTGTACGAGTCTGAAGTTTCTTCCATTCCTCCTTAAGCTTCTGATATTTTTCCTGGGGCCTCTGGGCTAGCTTCTGCCTCGGTCCCTCTGACTCTGCTTTCGGCTCAACTTCCCTTCAAATTTCAGAGCCATCTGATAAGCATCTTCCACTGTTCAGATGGTTACCATGCTCATCTCATCCTGGATATCATATCTTAGGCCATTCATGTATCTGGAAACTTTCTCATCATCTCTCTCTCGATGACCTTCTCTAATGTTCAGTCTGTAGAATTCCTCAGTGTATTCTTTCACTGTCATCAGCTTTTGTCTTAGGTTTTGCATCCGCCTGAACAGAGTAATTGGATAGTCTCTGGGGATGAATTTCTCTTTCATCTTCACGATCATCCTATCCCAACTCTTGATCTTCTACTTTCCCTTGCAGCGTCTGTCAGCTTGTAGTTCATCCCACCATAATGCTGCATGTCCCTTCAAGCACGTGACAACATGCTTGACTTTCTTATCCTCTTCGACATCTTCGTAGTCGAAGTATGTGTCTAGATCTCTAATCTAGTATAGAATCTCCTCTGCATCCAAGTTTCCCTCATAAACTGGAATGTCCATCTTTGTTTTTGCACCCATCCTAGAAATAGATTTGATCAAACGTTCGTTTGATGCATCTTCGGCTGCAACTTCTTCTTCTCGTTCAGCCTCTATCTCGCTTTCGAAATCACTCAGATCCCCTGCACTGGTTGTTCATCTTTGCACTGTCTCCATGTCTTTGATTATTTCTCAGAGATCACACATTTGTCTCTCTATGGCTGGATCTGTCACCTGCCTGCCTCTTCTTCTCAGTATTTCCCTATCCTCTGGATCGGGTGATTTTCTTTCTCTCCTCGGCGGCATGGTGAATTCTTCTTCTCTACTACAGAAAGCAAAGAATATTTTTGCGCTCTGATACCACTTGACGCAGGTGTTCCCTCTAGGTACGCCCACTCACAGGATCTTCTTCCTCCATGGCCCGAAGAACTCTAAGGTTATTCTATTTCCCTATTGGAAATCTGCACCCACAGATCTTTTCACGCGATCCCCCTCTCTTTGCTTATCGGGGAATCGGATTTCACGACTTTGCGATGTCAAAGGTCGATCACTAGGCTCTCGAATCCCCGAGACCCGATGACCAGTCAATGCTGATCTTCTCTATCCTCTATCAGTATTTTCCCTATCGTGATTTCGGTACTCGCGATACCAAGCAACTCGTCTTACCGACTCCCGATGCCCGATACAACGAAACTCCGACGCACACGTGTGGGTTGACTTTTCCACTTCCTGTCACTTCTATCAGGATTTAGGACTTCGCGGGATCGCGAGTCCTGAGGTCAATGTCTTGGCACTTCTCGCTGCAAAACCCCGATGACTTATGCCACTTGTCTTCCACTCTGACTCTTGTGGTCCCACACAGCTCTCCCGTCGGGATATCGCACTTCGCGATTCCAAGCTGCAAGAGTATCCTGTCCTCAATTCCTCCGATATGCCGAACCCCGACTTCGTCAGACTTTCTGACATGCATCCCCACTGATGGGCGGTTCTGATCTGTCGGGATATCGTGCTTTGCGATTTCGCAATTCTCGTTGCAATGTTTTGGAATTCCTATATACAAAACTTCGATGCACGATACTGCGTGTAGATCCGACGGTCCTTGTGGCTCGGATCGATGGCTCTGCCCCTCCTGAGCTTTATACCTCCAGAGAAAATGACGTTGTATCTCCCTTGCACCTCTGTAAGATCTGACGGCTCACGGGATGTCACGACTTCTCCTCGGAGAATACCGACTGTCTGTTTCTCCCTTCTGCAATCCACGAACGACGAAGTGTCCTTCCACATAACTCATCCGCTTGATCACAAACCTGCGACGCTTCTTGCCAACCTTCGAGACCCCACTTGTCTTACACTATCCTTCAACGAATTTGAAGGCTTATCTCTCCTGAGCTTTTCCACAGCCTTTAAGCCCTCAGAAAGAACTCTTTCATGCACTCTTTGGAGCAAACCTTCATCCACATCTAAGTGTTGAAGTCCCTGGATTCTGCGCACTCCTGCAGCAGCAGTCTCTCAAATCTTTTCTCAAGTTCGCAATCCTGAGACTTTTATCCATCCTGTGCACTCCTTGCACGGCTCCTTTGCCCAACTGCACCTTTTGGGATGAATGAGAACAAAATCTATCTCTATCTGAACCCTCTGTCAACGCACTCATTGTGGACCCTTCAACTGCACTCCTTCCAGGAATTCTTTGGCTCAAATAGAGAAACAATTGAAACTCATTCCTTCTTCCTCTCAGACTTCAATTCAAACATGAAATCATATACATAGTAAATAAAAGCACATGTATAACTGGAAGCAAACATTCATGAGCATATCATATCAATTCACAGAGAACAACACAAACCATGAATTTGAATCAAAGCTCTTCTATTAATTCAAATGTCTATACATGGGTGTTCTTACACAACTCTCTGCTTCTCTTCTTGTGTTCTTCATACACAAATGCTCATAATAATCTCACAATGTACAAGGAGGGTGTCTATATCCCATTTCCCTCTTGCGCTCTACAACTGTCTAGTCTAGAATTAAATTCTATCTACCTTTATTAACTATCTTAAATGGCTCATATCTACTAAGGACGAGAGCAATCCGCTCAAGGTCCATTACATCATACAAGTGCGCTTCATCTTAAATGACTCATTTAAGATCGCACAACAACTTCAAGGTGTTTTCAAAACTTGTGCTAGCGCTTGTCCAGCTGTCCACTTGCATTCCGCGCTGGCTCGCTTGTCATGGGAGATGCTCCTGCATCAAAAGCTTATTTAAGCTTTAATATAAGTCATAAAAATATAGGGATAAAATCAACTTTGATCCATTTTTTCTATATTTATTAAGTATAGATAAGAATAAAAAAGAGATTAATAGTTAAAAATATAATACTTAAAAGATCTAAGTTAAAATGGATTTAAGCTAGTTTATTCATTTTATTAGTATTATATAATTTTTTAAATTGATTTTCAATTTTACCATAATAATTTTATTTTATTTTAATTTGTTTCCATTGAGAGGTTGGTTTTCCTCTTTATTTATTTATTATCCTTCTATGTGGTCAATATTTAACATATCTATTAAAAATTATTCAAAATTTGTAGAAAAATGAAATGTGTAGAGAATACTATGAAATAATTTATTATAATAACAAGAATATTGGATATAAAAAGTGTCTTTTAAACATATTATGGAATGAACCTCAATATCATTTATTTATTTTAAATATATAACATAGTAACACTTAGACAACACAATATTGTTGATTGACAAGACAATAGTGCTTATTGACACCACAACCTCATGAATGGTTATAATTGTCATTGTAGTTGTCACTGGAAGTGATATGTTTCATAAAAACCTCCCATACCAAAATATCTACAAACAAAACGCTTTCTATCACATGAATGCATCCACTTTTCCAATACCTCAAACACCTCTCCTCCAACACCTAATTTGAAGGAATCTAAGGAACCTACAATTCCCTATGACAACCATTCGTTGGTGTACATTGATGATACTTGTTCCTCCTTTTTGTTGGACTTGCATGCACCCACATCCTACTTGTACACCACTTCAATTTGTTTGATTGAGGTATACCAAAATCCACAAGATTTTTTAGTAATATTTTCTAAAAGTGTTGTACTATACTTTTCAAAAATTAGAAAATTGTCAAATACATTTGTGGAATACCATTGTTGACAAAAACTGAACAACAACATGAACACCATTACCTACAATTCCTGAACAACAACTAATATGTGTAAACAAACAATACTTCAATGCACTCTCATTTATCTGATGTTTGTCTTATGGCTCCTCACACTTAAAGTATAATATTTATTTATCTCAAATACTCACCACACTAACACATATACATATTATCATTTTTTGATACCACATCACTCTCATTTATCTGATGTTTGTCTTATGGCTCCTCACACTTAAAGTATAATATTTATTTATCTCAAATACTCACCACACTAACACATATACATATTATCATTTTTTGATACCACATCACATTAGTGACACATGGTAATGTGAGTGGATGTTGGATACATGTTACATCACACTGCATACACATGGTAATATGGGTGAATACATACACATGATAATATGGGTGAATGTTGGATATATGGATGTTGGATTTGTATCTTGAAAAGAATTTGGATATGGGTGAATACATACATACACATGATAATATGGGTGAATGTTGGATACATGGATGTTGGATTTGTATCTTGAAAAAATTCTGGAGTTAAGATGACTATACATTGGTTTTAATTAGATTAGTAATTAAAAAATATTTATTTTAACATTAAATTTCTTAAATACTATGAAAAAATTAAAAACGATAAATATAAACTTTTTAGTATTTTAAATTTTATTTTTCTTATATCATTATTTTATAAAATTAATTTTATTCAAAATTTTATATTATATATATTACAAGTCTCATCAATTTCAAATTGAAGCATACAAAAATATTTAAAACATAAAATAAAATACTTTATTGTAACAAATGTAGAATTATTTATATACAAGAAAGAGTTTTATTAAGTGTTGCTTTCTATGAGCATGCTTTTAACAAATAAAAAAATTGTATTAAAGGAAATTTTAGAGTGCCATTATATATATATATATATATATATATATAAGTGGTATGAGATTTTTGATTAAAATTGGATCAAAATTTATATAAAAAACGATTTATTCTTTCTATTTAGATTATTTAAAAATGCAATATTTTCACTATTTATGATTTCTTGGAGTCATCGATGGATGGAAACTTAATACTTGTCAACTTAGAAACAGATGGAAACTTGGATAATCGTGAATTGAAGGAAGGTTCAAACAAAGTTGTCCATAAATGAAATATATCATTACAAATTTTGCTTGTTTATAATTCATTACAAATGTCAACTGAATTTGAAATAAATCATTATAAATTTGAATTGTATCTCCAACTTGCCTCCATAGATAAATGAAAATAAACAAGTGTGCATGTTTGAATTCCTATCTATGTTTAAGAAAGCAAGAGTTCATGTTTGAATTCCTATCTATGTTTAAGAACACGTGCAATTTGGTGTAGGATAATTTTTTTTTTTTAAATAGCCCTCTTTTTTAATAAAGGTAGGATATTTGATAGAAATTTGAGTGGTTAAAGTTATAGGGTATAGTTCATGCACGATTCATATTTGGTTTTGAAGGTATTTGCATCTATCGAGAGCCTTGAAAAATATTTGAAGGACTTAAAACAATGTTTTTTTTTTTCTTCTCTTCTCGAATTTTATTGAAAATGGAGTTTTTTTGGGGACCATCTTGAATAGTACATATATCTTGTCATAATTAATCTATAAAAAAAAAATATGAAATCTGAGATGAAACTCCACTTCAATAGAATATATTCACATGATATATTAATTTTTATATAGAGATAAATACATTTAAACTCAATTCAATTTGTATTAAGTTCATATTAAGTAGAAGTTTAATAAATTTATTTATTTATGTTTATCTTTTTTATACACATACACATACACACAAACAGTTATATATATATATATATATATATATATATTAGAGTGAGTATAATGGGTAAGAACATGTGTTTCCTCGTAAAAGGTTGCATGTTTAAATTGTTGTGTGGAGGGGGTTTCTTGTCCCACAAACAAAAGAGTCTCATACACCTATTTGGTGTCTCGCTTGGTCGTGACCTTAAAATTAGATTATTATTATTATTATTATTATTATTATTATTATGAAATTACAATTAATAGATTCCTCATATGTTGTTATGGGAAACATTTTCTCTAATCCCATGGATTCCATATAGAAACGAAATTGGTCAACATTACCCAATTAAAAATAACATAAAAATTGATTTTTTTTGTGTGCATTTTCCATATATATTGAAGTGAGTCATGGTGGCTTGCCATGGCATGTTCATATGAATAAAAAAATGTAGCCAAAATCTAGTTGATCATAATCATTACTGGATAACAATAACTAAGGACAATAACAAGTGGACTAATCAATCTAAGCTTACAATTGATTGTAATATTAAAAACTAATAATATCATCTTTACATTATTTGGTTAACAAATTGATAAAGTCCATACCAAAAGAGAGAATAGGAAAATGAAGATGAATTATAATCATTAATTAAGTGACATAAATGAAAATGATAATGACATAGTAGGATCTGCAATTAGATAATAATTCGCATAGGCATTCATTGAACTTTATCAAGTAGGAGTACTAAGATTTAAGTCATAGGCACCTATTACTCCATGTTCACATATAAAATAAGTTACCATACAACACTAATCAAGAGGCACAAGATAATTACATACATTTATTAGCATAAGAATAGAAGATACCAAAAGTTTGGAGGTAGACATATAATTATGTACAGTTCTTAACATAAGATTAGAATATACCATAAGTTTGGATGTAGAAATTTAGATAGTCCAATTAAAAAGGGAGAATCCTACTTATGTGAGAGTTGGAAACTTAATCATAAGGCTATCATCTATTTATCCAATATTTGGGTTTTTAGTAGATATTCTTGTAGTTGTAATAAGATGGATTTCATTACGGTCTTATTCACACTCATATTCACATTGAATTTTTTTATGGGAGATGTTACCGTTTGATTTATATTGAAAATTTCAGTATTTACTTATTTTTGTAAATTAAATTACCTATTATAAATGATAGATATTAAATTACATTTTTCACTTATTTATTACCATTGATTTATATCAAAAATTTCAGTATTTACTTATTTTTGTAAATTAAATTATCTATTATAAATGATAGATATTAAATTACATTTTTCACTTATTTATTACCAAGTGAAGTATTATTGAATTTTGAAATTATTTTAAAATCCCTAATAATTGAAAATTATAAGACTTATTTATTACCCAGTGAAGTATTATTAAATTTTGAAGTTATTTTAGAACTTCCTAATAAATGAACATTATAAGGTTTTTCTTCTTATTGTACCCCTTTGTGATCATACATTACAATTACATGTGAGCATAACCTTGAATTAGATATGGAAACACTACTAACATTAATTAGGCATGTTTACATAATGTTCAGGCTTAATGGATTAAACAAAATCAAATGGTTAAAAAACTAAAGATAATCACTACACTTGTCCATAGCTACATTTATCGAGTTTACTTATAATTTTAACAAAAACTTACCTAGAAATATGCATTAAACTATCATTATTATTCAAAACTATTTTTTAGAGCAATTCATGCATTCAAATAGTTCTCCCATGGGTTGTAGGTACTTGGACATGAACATCATTTTTCTTCTACGTGACATGGGTAAATGAGAAGCTAGTGCATGTCAGTAGTCTTTTTTGATCTTTGTAGTTGGTGTAAATGGAAATTGCACATTGGGAGGTGATGGATAGAGAGTCATTTCTCAATTATTGCCACTCCCAATTGAAGGTGAAGTGAATTTCTTAGGTTTCTTTTCCTTCCCAATTTTCTTTTTTCACTTATAATATCCTTCTTCTTTCTTTCTTGTTCTTTTTGATTGCATTCATGATATTTCTACTATTTATCTCTCTTAATTTGAAATATTCTATGTTATTCTTTTTGTTGACTTTGTAATTTTATTTCAATTTTCTCAAGTCTATTTTTCTTTAGAACAATTACAAATATCTTCCTTACCTCTGCCTAATCTTTCTTCTTTTTCCTTACTAGAAATTATTTCTTCCTTTCCTCTCACTTAATGAGGATTTGAAGGCATTGGTTCGAAGTAAATATTTGTGTGTGACAACTGAGATGAATTGGACCTTTATCTTGATTCATTGGATTCTATTGTACCCTTTCCATTTTTAGATTTACAAAGTCATCCTATCTTTTTTTTTCCTCTTCAAGGTATAATACCCCAATTTTGAGTCCTCATCTTAAAAATGTATGTTTCTACATGATAAAAGGTTGGAGAGCCTAACAATGTAATAGCATTGAATATTTATAATAAAAACACATTTTTTGTTGCAGATGGATAAGAATAGAGTTATAGGGGACTATGATTCTACAAGTGAGGGGGGTAAATGGGATAAGCCAATTTATTATATTTTATTCAAACCCATCCTGGAATTATTTGAGAAATTGGTTACCTAAGCTTCTTGGGGAAGCCACATGGTTCAATATTTCCTACAAATATATAAACCATGTTTTTGGTTGTTGGGGGTTACTCACTCATTCCTCAATTGTTCCTCATTCATTATTATTCCTTCTTATTCTAGGATTTTTGGCATGGGGACAAAATTCTAGATGTAGAGAGTCATTGCTAGTTGGTTGTACGTATCTAGTAGTTATATCAGGAAGAAAATAATGCATATGTGCATGAAAATGATGAAAGTTGAGTAAGAACTATCCACAACTAAGAATCCATGGAGCTTCTAACATTGATATTTCATGGCTAGTAGCACTAGATCACTAGAAGGAAGTGGAACAACCTGGGGGACTGCATTGCAGAGAAGAGGATTTCTTTCTTTGGATTTTGCAATATCAGGGGAAAAGAGAGTTGGTAAGTTGTGATTATTTTTGTGATTGAGAAAACTATGATAGCTTGATAGCTTATTGGTGTGTGTCTTCTATGGTTGGCCTAGGAACCCATTCTTTTGGATTCATAGCCTCAACTCAGGGATGGCTTCTTGTAGAGAGAGAATGTATAAAAAATCCTAATGTTATGTGGAACACATAAAATATGCAACCAGTTGGTGTGGCCTTCTCATAAATATGAGCTCTTTGTTCTTCGTATATCTCAATTCCATTGTGTTAATTATTTATTTGATTATGTGTCTTGAATGAGTCTATGATAAATGAAAATTTTCTTCAATAATGTATTCACTGATAATTGTTAGTATGATTCTTGATTGTAGAATGAGCTTTGGTTCCACTCCATGCTTCGTGTATTATTCTATATTGTTATCAAAAAATTTAAATTCTCCCAAGAATGTGAATTTTTGAGGTACCTAGGCATCGGCCATGTTACAATGTAGTATCAGAGTGCCAGTTGCAACACTCGATCCATATTGTCCAAAAAATGGGATGAAAAAATAATATTTAGAAGACACTGAACCAGAGGGCACCTTGGTGGCCGAAGACATTTCTTGAAAATACAAAATTTTAGAAATTTTGGAATATTTGGGGATTTTTGTGTATGTGATGACACGGAGGCCACATGGAAGCCACGTTTCAAGTACCATGGATTTCCACGATATAGTTTCCAAGGTGGAAGATTCATGGGCTAAGTGTACATGTAGTAGGGCCATGGTTGTAGGATTGGGGGTGATGGGTCCATGGGTGATTTCAATGCCACAATAGAAAGGTGGTTTGTTGGAATTCGAAACATGGTTTTGGGGTTGTTCCTGAAACCCCCACAACCAATCAAACATTAACACATGGAAGGAGGGTGGTAAGTGGTTGTGTAACTTTTGAATCAGGCCAATTCTGATGTTATTCAAACTCCCATAATGCATGGAAACCTTCTATCTTAGCTTCTTATTCACCATTCGATAAAGTGCACCACCAATTTGTATTATTTAAGTCACGTGCATCTTAGCAGTGTGTAGACTATCTTAACCATAGATCTAAGATCTATAGCTAGGGATATGCACACATGGGGTAAAGGTATGGGAGGGACCCTCTTATCCCATACATTGTTTATAGTGGGCCACGTGGATCATTGGGACTAGGTGGGGCTGGAGGAAAACAAAGGAAAAGAAAATAAAGAAAAAGGGAAAGAAAGAAGAGGAGGAAGAAGGAAGAGGATGATAGAAGGATGACAAGGCGAGACTAGGGTGGCTAGAGGGATGAGATGACATATTTTGAGGATTCCAAGTGGACCTGAGGTTCCACATTAGAAGTTACCTCGTGCAAAGAATATAACACATACCCAACATTATCCCACTTGTTTTTTTCTTTGCATACATGGGGTTACATGGTTACATAGTCAATAATGCATTGCAACAATTCCCATGGATCCTTTGCACCAAGAGAAATTCTCAGTGCTCATAGAATTTGTTATTGAATCTGCAACATTCTTCAAAGTGTCCACCTTCATCAGCAACACTTTATTTTCTTCAACCATGTCTCTCACAAAGTGATCTTGAATATCAATATGCTTTGTATTTGAATGATAAGTCGGGTTCTTCACTAGAAAAATTGCACTCTCACTGTCACAATCTATCCTTACAACTTTCTATACCAACCCAATACCTGAACACAATATTTGTAACCATATTTCTTCCTTACTTGCATGAGTGGTTGTCATGTATTCAACTTCTATAGTTGAAATATCCACTACAACCTGCCTTTTTCTCATCCAACTTATTGCTCCTCCAAACAGGTTAAACACATACCCACTTGTAGATATCTTATGATCCAAATATCCAACCGAGTCTACATCCACAAAGACATGTATATCCAACACTCTATCCAATCATTGTATTCCTTGGTAGCATAATACATAGCTTGTATTTCCACACAAATACCTGAAAACCCTTTTTACTTCTATCCAATGCTTCTTCCCTGGTTTTAACATATACCTTCTCAAAACTCCAACTGCATGTGCAATGTCTGGTCTAGTACATACCATTGCATACATCAAATTGCCAACTTCACTCGCATATGGAATACGATACATGTCCTCCTCCTCTTCATGTGTCTTGGGACATTGATCCACATATAACTTTACACCAACATGAATAGGAACCTTGACAGGTTTACATTCTTTCATATTGAATCTCTGCAATATTGTCTCGACATATTTTCTCGGATTTAACCATAGTTTTCTATTTTTCCAATCTCTTTTAATTTCCATTCCCAAAATGAAATTTGAAGAACCAATATCCCAAGCCTCATTCTTATCCAAGGATGTCATTTCTTAATCCATGGACTTTTTCCAGAGCTTTCCATCCTCTGAATCAACTGCCTCCCTGACAGTTCTAGGATCATCATCAGTAATAGACAATGAAAAATTTGAATGGAAATAAGATGGAGTATACCTTTCTGGTAGCCTTCTTTCTCGAACCGATCTCCTAAATACTGGAGTATGAGGATCTTCTTCTTCTGATTCATGTTCTTCTATAGAGTCAAATTCATCATCCTTTAAATCGAACACTATTTTCTCTGGTTCTTCCTTACTTGGTCACAGGGATGATTTTAAGGATGGAAATTTATTTTAAAATGTAGAAAACTTGGCGAATCTTACTAATCCTTCATATACCAACTATAAATTTTTGACGATATTTTTGTAAAAATATTCAAATTTCTAATAATTTTATATAATTTGTATAAAATTTTGGCAATTTTTGAGGTAATATAATTGTATCCTATATAATTTGGGCGAATCATTTTTAGAATAGCTAATCGTTTTTGGGGAAAAACCATGGAAAATTATCCCATGAGCGAAATTTAGCCCCTAAAATCATCCATGCTTGGTAGGACTTCCTGTTTAAAAACATCCTTCATTTCTCTAAATACCACATCTCGGTTATACACTACCTTCTTAGTTTCTGGATTCCAAAGCTTATAACCTTTGAGACCATCTGTGTACCCAATATAGATACACTTTTCAGCCTTCTTATCTATCTTACTCATGTTTTCCTTTGGAGCATCAACATATTCTTCACAGGTAAATACCTTGAGATGTGTGAGAGAAGGTTTCTTACCAGTCCATACCTCTTGTGGAGCCTTTGAATCCAACACTGATGAGGGTGATTTGTTGACCAGGTAACATGCAGTACCCACTGCCTCTCCCCATAATTATTGCCCTAACCTGGCACCACTAAGCATGCACCTTGCTTTTTCCATCAACATCCTATTCATCCTTTCTGAAAATCCATTTTTTTTAGGTTTATATGGATTATTCTTCTTCCTTTCTATACCAAACTTCTTAGAGAATTATTCAAATCCATTCCCACAAAACTCTCTACCATTATCTATCCTCGACACCTTAATTTTTTTTCTTTGTTTGGTTATCAACAAGAGCCTTAAACTCTTTAAATTTGTCAAAGACTTCATATTTTTTCCTCAGGAAATATATCCAAGTATTCCTCTCCTCAAGAAGTCATCTATAAATGAGACATATTACACATATTTTCCCAATGATGGGACCGACACAGGTCCAAAAACATCACTATGAACTAGCTGTAAAATTTCTTCTACCCTCGTTGCGCCATAGGGGAATATTACCTAATTCTTCTTCCCATATACACAATGTCAAAAGAAATAAAAATCCAGAGAGAAGTTATAAATACCTTCAACCATACCTTTACCATGTAGTAGTCGAAGACCCTTCTCTCCAATATGCCCCAGTCTTTGATGCCACATCACAACCTTTTCTCCAGAGACTTTAGGAGTTCTTTTTTCTTCAACTCCAATATCATGAACAATAGAACTATTACACCCATCACTAATAGTTCTTCCTTGCGACTTATACAGAGTTCCAAATCGAACTCCCTTCAACAACACCATTTCTCCTCGAACCATCCTGCATGTTTCCTTTTCAAATATTTTTTTTACCCCTGCATCGTCCATTTTTATTATAGAAATCAAAATTTTGGGCAATCCTGGGATGTGAAGAATGCAAGTTAGTGTTCTAATCCTTCCATCTATAAGTCTCAACTTGAATTTTCCTCGACCTATGATTCTGGTTGTCGAGTCATCACCTAGGAAAAGATTGCCTCCATCATACCTTTCATATTCACAGAACCACTTCATGTGGGGAGTCATATGAAAGGATGCACCTGAGTCAACCAGCCATGCCTCATGACCTGAATGTGTTCTTGAAGAAGCCAAGTACACATCCCCTCCTTCTTCCTTGAAGGTATTTTCTTCTATAGAAGGAAATTCTTCAGATCCCTTCTTTTTCTCAAATTTGGATCTACACTACTTCTTGTAGTGCCCTTCTTTTCCACATCTCCAACATACCTTTACAAACTTTCTGGGAGATTTAGATCTACCCTTATACTTATATCTCCCACTTGAGAACTTAGATCTATTTCTTTCCTAGGACTTTCCTCTTGCAAATAATGTGTATGTTCTTTGTCCTTCCATATTATTCTTCTCATCTCCTCCGACAACAAGGATGAGACTACTTCATCAAAATTAAAGGCAGTTGTATTACTACCTATAGCCACAACTAGACTATCCCATAAGTCTGGTAAAGAACACAGTAAACCGATACACTAATCTTCATCTAAAATTTTAATCTCAATAGATACTAACCGACTTACCATAGTATTGAAGGCATTCAAATTCTCTGCCACCAAGTCTCCATCTCTCATCCTTAGGTTATAGAACTTCTTTCTCAGTAATAGTTTATTTACTATGGACTTATAATTATACAACTTCCCCAACTTATCCCATAAATCCTTGGTTGTAGCTTCCTTTGACACATTCAATAATATTGAATCTAAGAGACATAGTTGGATTGTGCTCTTCGCCTTCC
Source organism: Picea glauca (assembly GCA_000966675.3). Lineage (NCBI taxonomy): Eukaryota > Viridiplantae > Streptophyta > Pinopsida > Pinales > Pinaceae > Picea > Picea glauca. Next base: position 20,467 of record JZKD02S2068853.1, on the reverse strand, counting down.
GATCCAAATTTTTCCAGTCATTTGTTGAGGTCAAAATGCGACATGTTTCCTGAGGATTTTTTTTTCCTCGTGCAAAGAATATAACACATACCCAACAACCTCCATGTGGGCCCCTTTCACATATACTGGATGACATGGCATCAGTGTGTTTGTTGACGTCATGACGTCCTCTGACCCTATTCGGATGCCATGTTGACTCGACAAAAGTATGTGGCCTGACATGTGGCACTGACATGGCTACTTTCATTGCTCTGATGTGGTATTGGCGTTGTTGTTGTCATGGGACTGATGTGGCATCAACCATTGGTCTACTGAGCTCACTGGGGCATTAGGAAACCCGACCCCTAGAAACTTTAACACTGCACATTCAAGATGTTACTATGATATGGTGTAGTGAGCCACTGGTCGATCAACCCACAAGGATCACCGACCCACCGGGATTATCGAGGCACTGGGCCATCAAGCCCCCCTTCAAGAACACACACTTGCATTGTGATTCTAATCCAATCTCAATTGTAGATGTCTTATGATCAATGATCAAGATTCAACATGCACTACCATTCACAATACTTCAACGGGCCACCAAGCGATCGTCCCGAATAGGTCCACCACCTCACATCATCATTCTTCATTCTCACTTCATCATTTTACCATGTTTTCGGTGGGGGGGTCATGCAATGGTTTTGAAAACCGTTCAGGGGGGTGGAATTGACATGTCGCTACCACGTGGCTCTACCAAAAATCATGATATATCATTTCATTCCCCCCCTCTGTTTATTAACATCATGCATATGGGAGGGGGACAAATTACATATAGACTTTTGATCTATTGTAATCACGCCCAACCTTGTTCAAACTTCCTATCCCCCTCATTGTTGCTCAGATGTACACATGCTTGATCTTTCTCTGCGCCCTCAGACTTCAACAAAACTCTTCACCTCCTCATACCTATGCAACCTGAATTCACACAAACATTTCCCCTTCACAACTCAGGGTAAACACATAGAGTCACATCAACACAATCCACATAAGCATTCATATCCTCCCCCTTTCTTTGACATAATTGACAACACTATTTTCAGCATTTAGTGTCACAAATATGATAGATTCTTGCATCCCACAATGTTTTTGGAATTGTCAAACACCTGCTATATTGATTCTTTATATATTACTTTATGTATAAGTCATACATCTATATCTTAATTGAGATTCATTATAGAAGAAAGTGTTTTCCATATTCAACCTTCTTTGTGTCACAAATATGATACATTCTTGGATCCCACAGTGTTTTGGGAATTGTCCAACACCCAATATATTGATTGTTTCTATATTGCTTTACGTATAAGTTATACATCTCTATCTTAATTGAGATCCATTAAAGGAGAAAGCGTTTTTCATATTGAAAACTCTTAGTATAACAAAGATGATAGATTCTTGCATCCCACTATGTTTTGGGAATTGTCCAACACTCAATATGTTGATTGTTTATATATTACTTTATGTATAAGTTAAACATATTTATCTTAATTGAAATCCATTATAGGAGAAAGTGTTTTTCATATTCAACCCTCTTTATTTGACAAAGATTATATAATCTTGGATCCCACGATATTTTGGGAATTCTTCAACACCCAATATATTGATTGTTTAAAGATTACTTCATGTATAAGTTATACATCTCTATCATAATTGAGATCATTATAGGAGAAAGTGTTTTTCATATTCAACTCTCTTAGTGTCACAAAGATTATAGATTCTTGCATCCCACAATATTTTGGGAATTATCTAACACCCAATATATTAGTTGTTTATATATTACTTTATGTATAAGTTAGACATCTCTATCTTAATTGAGATCCATTATTGGAGAAATTGTTTTTCATATTCAACCCTCTTCATGTGACAAAGATGATAGATTCTTGCATACCACAATGTTTCAAGAATTGTCCAACACTCAATACATTGATTGTTTAAATATCGCTTAATGTATAAGATATACATCTCTATCTTAATTGAGATCCATTATAGGAGAAAGTGTTTTTCATATTCAACGCTCTTAGTGTCGCAATGATGATATCGTATTGCATCCAAGAGTGTTTTGGGGATTGTCCAATACCCAATATATTGTGACCTCCAAGAAAGAAATACATGTTCTCAACCATTAGACCCACTGAAATTGTTATATTGAGATTCACTTATACCATATTATTGTAATATTATATTTTATATTTTCTCCACACTATATTGCATAACTTTGATGTCATAATGATAAAAAATTCATAAATCACTATTCATAAATTATTAAATTATAATAAATTTTGAAATAATAATAATTTGTTTAATACTTTTAAATAAGTTATTATAATGTAGGATTTTAAAAGGGAGATTATATTGAATCGTTCTTGAACTTAAAAGAAAACTTTTATCAATTTTTTTATTGACTCATTACAATTAGGGTTATGAAAATCGTGAGACCATTATTTTGAAGTTGACAAATATGGTAGGATGTTAATAATTTTCTTATATTTAGAAAAGCACAATTATTTTTGTAACGATGAATTTATACAACTTTGTTTAAAATTACATTTATAATTGTGAATTTATTCAATTTGTTAAAAAATATTTTTTAAATAAAATATTTTTTTACCATTATCACATTATAAAAGAATATAAAATTATTGAGATTAATAATTTTTCCTATTTAAAAAAACTCAATTTTTTTGAGATTTCCTAAAAATAAATTACATTTATAATCATGAACCTATTCAATTTGATAAAAAAAATTTTTTTTACAAAAATCTTTAATTCCCTGCAACATTTAACTAAAAAATTAATAACCAATAAAATCCGAAAACGATCCCTACAATAAAAATATTAATTAAACAAGGTGGAAAGGCTCACTCACTCCAAAATTGACCAAAAAATTCATACTCAATTCAATTAAATCCATTAATAACTAATAAAATCCAAAAACCATCTCTAGATTAAAAACATTAATTAAAAAGTATCACTCACTACAAAATTGAACCAAAAAATTCATAGTAAATTCAATTAAATCCATTGATAACTAATAAAATCCAAATACCATCCATACAATAAAAATATTAAATAAGCAAGGTGGAAAACGGATCACTCACTCCAAAATTGAACTAAAAAATTCATACTCAATTAAATCCAGAAATCATACCTACAATATACTCTACTCTGGATAGTCCACTCTAACATTGAACTAAAAAGGTCGTACGCCATGAAATCCAAAACCAGACACATTAATATCTGTTGTTGACCTTTTTTCGGCCGTCGGATCTTTTTAAAGGCTTCTGGTAAATGCTAATTCTTTGTTGGAGTTCAATGAGAAAATAATTGCAATTTGAATAAAAATTCATCGTCCGGAGCTCAAAACTTTTAGGTTTTACCTTTAAGTAAATGGGATTGTAATTTTCCAAAAGAGAAGCTGTTGAGCTAACCTTCACCCATCATTTTCTGAGCTAAGCTGTTGAGCTAACCTTGACCCATCATTTTCTAAGCTTTTCAATAATCACAGGACGAGTTTAGACCTAATTTATAGTTTTTAGTAGTACAATTGTTCTGGCCGTGCAGCCTGAGTATAGTTGACCTAATTATAGAGAACTAAGTGGCTTTAGACCTAATTTATAGTTTTTAGTAGTACAATTGTTCTGGCCGTGGAGCCTGAGTATAGTTGACCTAATTATAGAGAACTAAGTGGCTTTAGACCTAATTTATAGTTTTTAGTAGTACAATTGTACTGGCCGTGGAGTCTGAGTATAGTTGACCTAATTATAGAGAACTAAGTGGCTTTAGACATAATTTATAGTTTTTAGCAGTACAATTGTACTGGCCGTGGAGCCTGAGTATAGTTGACCTAATTATGGAGAACTAAGTTGCNTGAGTATAGTTGACCTAATTATAGAGAACTAAGTGGCTTTAGACCTAACTTATAGTTTTTAGTAGTACAATTGTACTGGCCGTGGAGTCTGAGTATAGTTGACCTAATTATAGAGAACTAAGTGGCTTTAGACGTAATTTATAGTTTTTAATAGTACAATTGTACTGGCCGTGGAGCCTGAGTATAGTTGACCTAATTATGGAGAACTAAGTTGCTAACAGTGTTTTGTGAAAAGATGCATGTGCACCAGAATGACCAACTCAACCACTCAAAACCACATTGAGATCCAATGTGTTGACATACTTACAACCAATGCCAAGCTGTGCTGATGCTCCAGAGGAGACCACGGTCCACCAGCCTCACTTTACTTACTCTTTCAGCGGCAAGTCAGAAGCCATGCTGTGACTAATCCCCAGATTCATGGAATGTCATAATTGCAGTTTAATAAAACGGAGTGGGTTAATTACTGAGCAATTTTTTCAGAGTTACTATTTTAAATTTCAGGTTAATCTAGAATTTTTGTCGATTTTTGAAGTATTTGAGTTGGTTTAAAATGGTGAAAAACCCTTCAGATTCTGAAATAAATATGAAACTTTGATTCATAAGAAACTTAGAATATCCATGAAAATCTGCCGGAATTCAAGCCCACTTTTTTAATCTGAAAATCTGACCGGCTTAAAGTCCATTTGTTTTTACCTAAAAATCTCAGGATTCAGGTCCAATTTTTTTTTTTCCCCCCTAAAAAACGGGTCCGTAGCTTACTCCTGATAAAACTATTACACCAAATAAGTGAAACCCCTGTGTCGTCTGCTTCTTTCACGGTGAAAGCGAAACCCCTGAGCAGCACGGCGCCTGGCAAAGAGCAGTGAGACATGGCCGCAAACGGTTCGGCGAAGTCGACCGGCGGCGAGTAGACATGGATAAGGAAGGTGGTTTGGACGATCAGTTTTGAACGGACGAGCGGTTTTGAGCGAAAGCCCTCCCAAAATATATGCCGTCGGCATAATAAATATCCTAACTCCATAACTTTATATTCCATTAAAACCAGAAAAAGCTACGTTTAGAGAGCTGTTGTCTAACTGTTCCTGACATTCATGTGAGAGGTTGTTTTGACGATGACATGACAAGTTGTGCGAGGTTTTTTAAATGAGTTTGTTGCTTGGGAAAATTTTTGAAATCGCGTTCTCAATGTACGATAACCCTAGCGTTTTCTAAAAACATGTTAATGGAAAGAGAACATTAAAACAAATAATGAATGAAAATGAATATAAAAGAAAGGTGTTCCAACGGCCATGCCTGCTTGTGTCAAGATTATTTGTGATAGGAAACTGGTACAGATAACAGTATTTTTGCATACAAATTGCGTTAGTGACCACAAAGAACTGAAAGTGAAAATGCAGTATACTGGTTAACCAAAATTTAGAAATTAAGTTGGTTTACATCTATTGGAAATGACTAAATTTAGTAATTAAGCTGGCTTACATTTATTGAAAATGGGCATAATTAATGATCTTTTAATCTAAAATCTTAATCTTATGACTAGCAATTGAAAATATGACATATTTTTAGTAGTCCTCCCAAATCAATGAATTAGATTTAATGTTTATCACTTCCTATCATTTTTAAAGACATGGGTTAATGTTAATAACTTCCTATCATGTTAAAAAATTACTCTCTGATCATCTGATTGCCACTTTTAACCACATTTATGTGATCAACAAACTTACTTGACATTAAATATTTACTTCACCATTAACTTTTTATCTTTTTACAGTTTGAAAAGCCTATCTTTGGAATTCTGTAAAGCCTAAGTCCCTCTTGCCCAACCATCTGAGCCACTTCAACACAGATTAGCTATATGCTCTTGTTTTCATATTTTTTCATTACAGTTAAGGTTTTCTTTCACTGTTTTGGCCTTAGGATTACAGGTAAAGTTTACAATTAGCGATATATTTTGTTAGTTGTTGTTTTTTTCATTACAATTAGGGTTTTCTTTCACTGTTTTGGCCTTAGGATTACAGGTAAAGTTTACAATTAGCGATATATTTTGTTAGTTGTTGTTTTTTTCATTACAGTTAGGGTTTTCTTTCACTGTTTTGGCCTTAGGATTACAGGTAAAGTTTACAATTAGCGATATATTTTGTTAGTTGTTGTTTTTTTCATTACAGTTAGGGTTTTCTTTCACTGTTTTGGCCTTAGGATTACAGGTAAAGTTTACAATTAGGTATTTAAGTTACAGTTTTCAAAATCTGCCTTCAGTTATTATAACCTTTTGACTTTTATCAGTGATAATTATAAATTATGTGACTCTGCTAATTTATTTGCAGATCCGCTCTATAACTAAAACATATCATAAACAAATGGCAGAGTCGTTTTCATAGTGCTGACAAAATTGAAAAATGTAAAGTGAAAAACCTCGGATTTAATATGGATACAGTACACGAATGTTCTGTTTGCTAAAGTCAAGTGGTAGGGAATGCGACCCGTTCCGTGCGTTTTAGTCTGTGGACACTGGGATTGAAAAAGAATCATGCATCTCTGAACCATTGGCCAAGTGTTAAAAGGATACAGAGTTTCTCCGAGAAAAAACTACCGGATTTACTGACGGGCCTCCACTCTATTGGAATATACCATGTAAAGACAAATTGACACAGAAACCTAGCTTTTTTTTTATACACAGAAACCTAGCTTATTCTGTAATCAATCCTTGGAAGACTTTTTTCGAGATTACGTAGAGTTCTCGTACATTTGGTCCATGCTATCCATCTGAGCACAGCATCGGCATTCCGTGTGGTTTCTGCACAACTGCCGAAGTGGGTCATGGCGATTTTAGGTTTGGAATTGGATGGAGACTCAGCGAAATGAAGTGGGTCATGGCCGGTTGCTATGCGATGTCGGTATGAGCATCTTCTTGCGTCATAACAGTAAGTGAGGACGATAGTAATTGGACTGCAATGTTAAGAGATGATAAACCGTATTTTAAATGTTCTAAGTTTTGTTTTTTACATGGTTTATTTATTTTTGTTTAAATTTTGGTTAAAAATGGTTTAAATGTTATAAGTTTTGTTTTTTTACATGGTTTATTTATTTTTGTTTAAATTTTGGTTAAAAATGGTTAGATATGTAAAGTCCTAACAGAAAGTGAGGACGATAGTGATTGGACTGCAATGTTAAAGAGATGATAAACTTTATTCTAAAATTTCTATGTTTTGTTTTTTTATATGGTTGAATTTTCTTTGAGATATGGTTAAAAATAGTTAGATATGTAAAGTCATAGCAGTAAGTTAAGAAATGATAAATAGTATTCTAAATTTTTTATGTTTTGTTTTTTTATAGGTTGATTTTTTTAAGAAATTTGGTTAGAAATTGTTAGATATGTAAATTCATAACAGTAAATAAGTGAGGACAATAGTAATTGGACTACAGTGTTAAGAGATGATAAACTTTATTTTAAACATTTTATGTTTTGTTTTTTTACATGGTTTAATTTTAATTGAAATTTTATTAGAAATTGTTAGATATGTAGAATAGAGTGGTTAAGTTTATATAATTCTACTGATTCATGGTTTTTTTCAGGAGGATAAATCTATTTATGCATTACAAATACAATTTAAATAACAAAAAATTCAGATTTCACCCTGTTACACTCAGGAATTCCAAAAAAAATATCAGCTTCAAATTTTTTGACAAATAAATTATAAAGATAAAAACTACTAGAGACATCCTAAAGAGGACGTCCTCGGTTAGCATAAGCTTACAGGATGATTTTAAGGATGGAAATTTATTTTAAAATGTAGAAACCTTGGCCAATCTTACTAATCCTTCATATGCCAACTATAAATGTTTGGTGATATTTTTGTAAAAATATTCAAATTTCTAAAGATTTTATATAGTTTTTATAATTTTTTTGGAAAAACCATGAAAAATTAGTCCATGAGCGAAATTTAGTCCCTAAAATCATCCATGCTGGCCCGAACAACCCTAATCCTACTTATGCAAGACCTCATAACTGGATAGCAATACTTTCATCTATTTATCTATTTCTGAATAACTTTCAGTAGATATTCTCGTAGCTGCAATCAGATGGAGTGTAGGATGGTGTTAATCTTGTTGGTTATTTTTCCAGCACAATGCAATGGCAGAGCTGGGCCTTACAACTACATGGAATATACAAAACAGTTTGCCAAAAATGTTAAAAAAACCATTGATATTGGTGATCATGGGCAAGTGATTCCAAGTAATCAAGATGCTGGTGGCCGTGGAAATGGAAGTCTAGTTGCATCAGAGAGTGATGGGTGTTAAATATATTGTACCCTCAACAGTATGACCGTACACTGCCAGCTATACTGGACAACTGTACTTTCTATTTTTGTCTTGCTTGAGCATATATAGCTTAACCATCTTACATTGTAATGATGTCTTCAGTTNTAAGGGGACCACTTTGGAGTTCATCCATATTTAATTCTTATCAACCATGACAAAACAATAATGAGTCATATTTACATCAAACAATATTGGTTCCATTACCCAAACCTTTGTGCTACGGGAATTTCTTCAAGGGTTGACATCAATGACAACCAACCTTAATCAACAATCTCCCCCTTTGGCATTGATGGAAACACTCTGATGCAATACTAAAATCATATCACTCATACTCCCCCTGGAACCATGCCTTTTTCCTCTGCATCTGATAAATCTAATCCCCCTGAAACCATGCCTCTATCCTCTGCATCTGATAAATCTACTCCCCCTGGAACCATGCCTCTGTCCTCTACATCCGATAAATCTCTCCCCCTTTGTCATCAATGGAAAAGGTATATTTCCATCCGAGACTGCTCCCCCTGACAGATTGTCCTCTTATGGTGCTTCCTCGTGTACATCTAAGACATACAAGATAAGCATTCAAAAAGCATTCATTTTTGGAGTAGAAATAACTCCAAGTCTTTGGTGAATATATTCAAAGTCNGGGACCACTTTGGAGTTCATCCATATTTAATTCTTATCAACCATGAAAAAACAATAATGAGTCATATTTACATCAAACAATATTGGTTCCATTACCCAAACCTTTGTGCTATGGGAATTTCTTCAAGGGTTGACATCAATGACAACCAACCTTAATCAACAATCTCCCCCTTTGGCATTGATGGCAACACTCTGATGCAATACTAAAATCATATCACTCATACTCCCCCTGGAACCATGCCTTTGTCCTCTGCATCTGATAAATCTGATCCCCCTGAAACCATGCCTCTATCCTCTGCATCTGATAAATCTACTCCCCCTGGAACCATGCCTCTGTCCTCTGCATCCGATAAATCTCTCCCCCTTTGTCATCAATGGAAAAGGTATATTTCCATCCGAGACTGCTCCCCCTGACAGACTGTCCTCTTATGGTGCTTCCTCGTGTACATCTAAGACATACAAGATAAGCATTCAAAAAGCATTCATTTTTGGAGTAGAAATAACTCCAAGTCTTTGGTGAATATATTCAAAGTCTTCCCGTGGAAGTGGTTTTGTAAAGATGTCTGCCACTTGTTCTTTTGTGCCCACATACTCAACTCTGATGTTCTTTTCTGCAACTTATTCCCATAGAAAGTGATACTTGATTGGAATGTGCTTCGTCTTGGAGTGCATCACCGGGTTTTTTTAGATATTGATGGCACTTGTATTATTACAATATATTGGAATGGGCTCATCATACTCAACCTATATATCTGTCAAAGTTTGTTTCATCCA
>JZKD02S2068853.1:0-10811 GCA_000966675.3 Picea glauca | reverse complement strand
GCCATGTCATCCAGTACATGTGAAAGGGGCCCACATGGAGGTTGTTGGGTATGTGTTATATTCTTTGCATGAGAAAAACAAAATTCCTCGAGAAATGTGTCGCATTTTGGCTTCATTTTTCATGTTGCCTCGATTTTCGTGTCCATTGTTGGACAGCTTTTCGTCAGATGGTTTTTGTCGATGGTTTTCTAGTTTTGGTTAAGGAATTAGGGTTGTTGACTAATCTAGGCCATTGGGTTAAGGTTTTGGATTATGTTGTCTCCTATATGTATATTGTATTGTAAACAATGTATAACAATGAATGAATATATAATATGCTAGTTTTCCTCGTTTTGGTTTCTAGGAGGAAAATACCTATGTAATGTTTGTATTTTCCATTGTATATTTTCTATTATTTTACTGAAAATTGGTTTGCAGTAAATATTGTACAAGGTTAAAATATACATTTGGTATCAAAGCTTTGTTGGCTTTACGGGGACACCTTTGTGGTCAAGGGTTTGGCTCGGGACTGTGATAAGCCTTGTTATAGTGGGAGATATGTGGTATTGATTTTTTAGGTGAAAATAAATGGCGAGCAATTCAAAAATGGAGATCAAGAATTTTAATGGGAAGCATTTTGAGCTATGGAAGCTCAAGATGGAAGATCTGTTGGTGAATAGAGATCAGTGGATCACGGTAGATCCAAGTATCGCACCTACAGGAATTTAAACAAATGATTGGAAAAAGTTGGATTGAAAGGCAAAGAGCACAATAAGAGGAAGCTACAACCAAGGATTTATGGGATAAGTTGTGGAAGTTGTATAATTCTAATTCCATAGTAAATAAATTATTACTGAGAAAGAAGTTCTATAACCTAAGGATGAGAGATGGAGACTCAATGGTAGAGCATTTGAATGCCTTCAATACTGTGATAAGCCGATTAGTATCTATTGAGATTAAAATTTTAGATGAAGATTAGTGTATCAGTTTATTGTGTTCTTTACCAGACTTATGGGATAGTCTGGTTGTGTCTATAGGTAGTAATACAACTACCTTAAAGTTTGATGAAGTAGTCTCATTCTTGTTGTCAGAGGAGATGAGCAGAATAATATGGAAGGACAAAGAACATACACATTATTTGCAAGAGGACGGTCCTAGGAAAGAAATAGATCTAAGTTCTCAAGTGGGAGATCTAAGTATAAGGGTAGATCTAAATCTCCGAGAAAGTTTGTAAAGGTATGTTGGAGATGTGGAAAAGAAGGGAACTACAAGAAGCAGTGTAGATCCAAATTTGAGAAAGAGAAGGGATCTAAAGAATTTCCTTCTATAGAAGAAAAAGGCTTCCAAGGAAGAAGGAGGGGATGTGTACTTGGCTTCTTCAAGAACACATTCAGATCATGAGGCATGGTTGGTTGGCTCAGGTGCATCCTTTCATATGACTCCCCATAGGGAGTGGTTCTGTGAATATGAAAGGTATGATGGAGGCAATGTTTTCCTAGGTGATGACTCGACAACGAGAATCGTAGGTCGAGGAAAATTCAACTTGAGACTTATAGATGGAAGGATTAGAACACTACCTTGCATTCGTCACATCCCAGGATTGGCCAGAAATTTGATTTCTATAAGCAAAATGGACGATGCAGGGGTAAAAAAAATATTTGAAAAGGAAACATGTAGGATGGTTCGAGGAGAAATGGTGTTGTTGAAGGGAGTTCGATCTGGAACTCTATATATGATGCAAGGAAGAACTATTAGTGATGGGTGTAATAGTTCCATTGTTCATGATATTGGAGTTGAAGAAAAAAGAACTCCTAAAGTCTCTAAGGAAAGGTTGTGACATGGCATCAAAGACTGGGGCATATTGGAGAGAAGGGTCTTCGACTACTACATGGTAAAGGTATGGTTGAAGGTATTTCTAACTGCTCTCTGTATTTTGATTTCTTTTAACATTGTGTATATGGGAAGAAGAATCAGGTAATATTCCCCTATGGAGCAACGAGGGGAAAAGGAATTTTACAACTAGTTCATAGTGATGTTTTTGGACCTGTGTCAGTCCCATCATTGGGAAAATATGTGTACTATGTCTCATTTATAGATGAATTCTTGAGGAATACTTGGATATATTTCCTGAGGAATAAATATGAAGTCTTTGACAAGTTTAAAGAGTTTAAGGCTCTTGTTGATAATCAAACAGAGAAAAAAATTAAGGTGTTGAGGAAAGATAATGGCAGAGAGTTCTGTGGGAATGGATTTGAATAATTCTGTAAGAAGTGCGGTATAGAAAGGCAGAAGAATACTCCATATAAACCTCGAAAAAATTGATTTTCAGAAATGATGAATAGGATGTTGATGGAAAAAGCAAGGTGCATGCTTAGTGATGTCAGGTTAGGGAAAGAATTTTGGGGAGAGGCAGTGGGTACTGCATGTTACCTGGTCAACAAATCACCCTCATCAGCGTTGGATTCAAAGACTCCATAAGAGGTATGGACTGGTAAGAAACCTTCTCTCACACATCTCAAGGTATTTATCTGTGAGGAATATGTTCATGCTTCAAAGGAAAACATGAGTAAGATAGATAAGAAAGCTGAAAAGTGTATCTATATTGGGTACAAAGATTGTCTCAAAGGTTATAATCTTTGGAACCCAGAAACTAAGAAGGTAGTGTATAACCGAGATGTGGTATTTAGAGAAATGAAGGATTTTTTTAAACATGAACTCCTACCAAGCATGGATGATTTTAGGGGATAAATTTCGCTCATGGGATAATTTTCCATGGTTTTTCCCAAAAAAAGATTCGCTAAATTCTAAAAATGATTCGCCCAAATTATATAGGATAAAAAAATTTTACCTCAAAAATTGCCAAAATTTTATACAAATTATATAAAATTATTAGAAATTTGAATATTTTTACAAAAATATCGCCAAAAATTTATAGTTGGTATATGAAGGATTAGTAAGATTCGCCAAGTTTTCTACATTTTAAAATAAATTTCCATCCTTAAAATCATCCCTGCTACCAAGTAAGGAAGAACCAGAGAAAATAGAGTTTGATTTAAAGGATGATGAATCTGACTCTACAGAAGAACATGAATCAGAAGAAGAAGATCTTCATACTCCGGTATTGAGGAGATCGGTTCGAGAAATAAGGTTATCGAAAAGGTATACTCCATCTTATTTCCATTCAAATTTTGCTTTGTCTGTTACTGATGATGATCCTAGAACTGTCAGGAAGGCTATTGATTCAGAGGATGGAAATCTCTAGGAAAAGTCCATGGATGAAGAAATGGCATCCTTGGATAAGAATGAGGCTTGGGATATTGGGGCTTTAAATTTCAATTTGGGCATGGAAATTAAAAGAGATCGGAAAAAGAGGAAACTCTGGTTAAATCCGAGAAAATATGTCGAGACAATATTGCAAAGATTCAATATGCAAGAATGTAAACATGTCAAGGTTCCTATTCATGTTGGTGTAAAGTTATGTGTGGATTAGTGTCCCACGATACATGAAGAGGAGGAGGACATGTCTCATATTCCATATGCGAGTGAAGTTGGGAATTTGATATATGCAATGGTATGTACTAGACCAAACATTGCACATGCAGTTGGAGTTTTGAGAAGGTATATGTCAAAACCAGGGAAAGAGCATTGGATAGTAGTAAAAAGGGTTTTCAGGTATCTGTGTGGCACTACAAGCTATGTATTGTGCTACCAAGGAATACCATAATTGGATAGAGTGTTGGATATACAAGGCTTTGTGGATGCAGACTCAGCCAGATATTTGGATCATAGGATATCTACATGTGGGTATGTGTTTAACCTGTTTGGAGGAGCAATAAGTTGGATGAGAAAAAGACAGGCTGTAGTGGCTCTTTCAACTATAGAAGTTGAATACATGACAACCACTCATGCAAGTAAGGAAGAAATATGGTTACAAATATTGTGTTCAGGTATTGAGTTGGTATAGAAAGTTGTAAGGATAGATTGTGACAATGAGAGTGAAATTTTTCTGGCGAAGAACCTGGCTTATCGTTCAAATACAAAGCATATTAATATTCAAGATCACTTTGTAAGAGACATGGTTGAAGAAAATAAAGTGTTGCTAATGAAGGTGGACACTTTGAAGAATGTTGCAGATTCATTAACAAAATCTGTGAGCACTGAGAAGTTCTCTTGGTGTAGAGGATCCATGGGAATTGTTGCAATGCATTGTTGACTATGTAACCATGTAACCCCATGTATGAAAATAAAAAAACAAGTGGGATAATGTTGGGTATGTGTTATATTCTTTACACGAGGTAACTTCTAATGTGGCACCTCAATTCCACTTGGAACCCTAAAAATATGTCATGTCATCCCTCTATCCACCCTAGTCTCGCCTTGTCATCCTTCTATCATCCCCTTCCTTCTTCCTCCTCTTCTTTCTTTCCCATTTTCTATATTTTCTTTTCGTTTGTTTTCCTCCAGCCCCACCTACTCCCAATGATTCATGTGGCCCACTATAAACAGTCTATGGATAGGAGGGTCCCTCCCATACCTTTACCCCATGTGCGCATATCCCAGCTATAGATCTCATATCTATGGTTAATATAGTCTACACACTGCTAAGATGCACATGACTTAAATAATAGAAATTGGTGGTGCACTTGATCGAATGGTGAAGAAGAAGCTAAGATAGAAGGTTTCCATGCATTATGGGAGTTTGAATAACATCGGAATTGGCCTGATTCAAAATTTACACAACCACTTACCACCCTCCTTCCATGTGTTAATGTTTGATTGGTTGTGGGGGTTTCAGGAACAACCCCAAAACCATGTTTCAAATTCCCACAAACCACCTTTCTATTGTGGCACCAAAATCACCCATGGACCCATCACCCCCAATCCTACAACCATGGCCCTACTACATGTACACTTGGCCCCTGAATCTTCCACCATGGAAATTATATCATGGAAATCCATGGTACCTAACATGTGGCTTCCATGTGGCCTCCATGTCATCACCTACACAAAAATCCCCAAATATTCCAAAATTTCCAAAATTTTGTATTTTCAAGGAATGCCTTTGGCCACCAAGGTGTCCTCTCGTTCAGTGTCTGCTAAATATTATTTTTTCATCCCATTTTTTGGACAATATGGCTTGAGTGTGGCAACTGGCACTTTGATACCACATTGTAACATGCCCCATGCCTAGGTACCTCAAAAATTCACATTCTTGGGAGAATTTAAAAATTTTGATAACAATATAGAATAATACACAAAGCATGTAGTGGAACCAAATCTCATTCTACAATCAATTATCGCTTCATGCATTATTAAAGAAAATTTTCATTTATCATAGACTCATTCAAGACACATAATGAAATAAATAATTAACACAATGGAATTGAGATATATGAAGAACAAAGAGCTCATATTTATGAGAAGGCCACACCAACTGGTTGCATATGTCAGGTGTTCCACATAACCTTAGGATTTTTTTCACATTCTCTCTCTACAACAAGCCGTCCCTGAGTTGAGGCTATGAATCCAAAAGAATGGGTTCATAGGCCAACCATAGAAGACACACACCAATCAACTATCACGCTCTCATAGTTTTCTCAATCACACAAAAAATCACAACTTACCAACTCTCTTTTCCCCTGATCTTGCAAAATCCAATGAAAGAAATCCTCTTCTCTGCAATGCAGTCCCTAAGTTGTTCCACTTCCTTCTAGTGATCTAGTGCTATTGGCCATGAAATATCAATGTTAGAAGCTCCATGGATTCTTAGTTGTGGATAGTTCTTACTCAACTTTCATCATTCTCATGCACATATGCATTATTTTCTTCCTGATATAACTACTAGATACGTACAACCAACTAGCAATGACTCTCTGCATCTAGAATTTTGTCCCCGTGCCAAAAATCCTAGAATAAGAAGGAATAATAATGAATGAGTAACGATTGAAGAATGAGTGAGTAACCCCCAACAACCAAAAACATGGTTTATATATTTGTAGGAAATATTGAACCATGTGGCTTCCCCAAGAAGCTTAGGTAACCAATTTCTCACCTAATTCCAGGATGGGTTTGAATAAAATATAATAAATTTGCTTATCCCATCTACCCCCCTCACTTGTAGAATCATAGTCCCCTATAACTCTATGCTTATCCATTTGCAACAAAAAATGTGTTTTTATTATAAATATTCAATGCTATTACATTGCTCGGCTCTCCAACCTTTTATCATGTAAAAACATACATTTTTAAGCTCAGGACTCTAAATTGGGGTATTATACCTTGAAGAGGAAAAAAAAAGATAGGTTGACTTTGTAAATCTAAAAATTGAAAGGGTATAATAGAATCTGAGGACTCAAGATAAAGGTCTAATTCATCTCAGTTGTCACACACAAATATTTACTTCAAACCAATGCCTTCAAATCCTCATTAAGTGAGAGGGAAGGAAGAAATAATTTCTAGTAAGGAAAAAGAAGAAAGATTAGGCAAAGGTAAGGAAGACATTTGTAATTGTTCTAAAGGAAAATAGACTTGAGAAATTTGAAATAAAATTACAAAATCAACAAAAAGAATAACAAAGGATATTTCAAATTAAGAGAGATAAAGAGTAGAAATATCATGAATGCAATCAAAAGGAACAAGAAAGAAAGAAGAAGGATATTATAAGTGCAAAAAAGAAAATTGGGAAGGAAAAGGAACCTAAGAAATTCACTTCACCTTCAATTGGGAGTGGCAATAATTGAGAAATGACTCTCTATCCATCACCTCCCAATGTTCAATTTCCATTTGCACCAACTAAGGAGATCGAAGAAGACTACCAACATGCACTAGCTTCTCGTTTACCCATGTCACATAGAAGAAAAATGATGTTCATGTCCAAGTACCTACAACCCATGGGAGAACTATTTGAATGCATGAAATGCTCTAAAAAATAGTTTTGAATAATAATAATAGTTTAATGAAAATTTCTAGGTAAGTTTTTGTTAAAATTATAAGTAAACTTGGTAAGTGTACCTATGGACAAGTGTAGTGAATATCTTTAGTTTTCTAACCATTTGATTTTGCTTAATCCATTAAACTTGAACATTATGTAAACATACCTAATTAATGTTAGTAGTGTTTCCATATCTAATTCAAGGTTATGCCCACATGTAATTGTAATGTATGATCACAAAGGGGTACAATAAGAAGAAAAAACCTTATAATGTTCATTTATTAGGAAGTTCTAAAATAACTTCAAAATTCAATAATACTTCACTTAGTAATAAATAAGTGAGAAATGTAATTTAATATCTATCATTTATGATAGGTAATTTAATTTACTTATGAATATGGGTATATGAAAAAAAAAGTAAATACTGAAATTTTCAATATAAATCAAACGTTAACATCTCCCATAAAAACTACAATCAAACTTTTAGAGTGTTTATAGGGCCCACTCTCGATTGAATTACACTAAAATAATATTCAATGTGAAATCAGTGTGAATAAGACCGTAATGGAATCCATCTTATTACAACTACAAGAATATCTACTAAAAACCCAAATATTGGATAAATAGATGATAGTCTTATGATTAAGTTTCCAAATCTCACATAAGTAGGATTCTCCCTTTTTAATTGCACTATCTAAATTTATACCTCCAAACTTATGGTATCTTCTATTCTTATGTTAATAACTGTATGTAATTATATGTCTACCTCCAAACTTATGGTATCTTCTGTTCTTATGCTAATAAATGTATGTAATTATCTTGTGCCTCTTGATTAGTGTTGTATGGTAACTTATTTTATATGTAAACATGGAGTAATAGGTGTCTACGACTTAAATCTTAGTACTTGTACTTGATAAAGGTCAATGAATGTTTATGTGAATTACTATCTAATTGCAGATTCTACTATGTCATTGTCGTTTTCATTTATGTCACTTAATCAATGATTATAATTCATCTTTATTTTTCTATTCTCTCCTTTGGTATGGACTTTATCAATTTATTAACTAGACAATGCAAAGATGATATTGTTAGTTCTTAATATTACAATCAATTCTAAGCTTAGATTGATTACTCCACTTGTTATTGTCTTTAGTTATTGTTATCAAGTAATGATGATGATCAACTAGATTTCGGCTACATTTTTTTCCATATGAACATGCCATGGCAAGCTACCATGACTCACTTCAATATATATGGAAAATGCACACAAAAGAATCAATTTTTATGTTATTTTTAATTGGGTAATGTGGACCAATTTCGTTTCTATATGGAATCCATGGAATTAGAGAAAATGTTTCCCATAACAACATATGAGGAATCTACTAATTGAAATTTAATAATAATAATAATAATAATCTAATTTTAAGGTCACGACCAAGTGAGACACCAAATAGGTGTATGAGACTCTCTTGTTTGTGGGACAAGAGACCCCTCCACACAATAATTTAAACATGCAACCTCTTATGAGGAAACACATGTTCTTCACTATTATACCCACTCTAATATATATATATATATATGTGTGTGTGTGTGTGTGTGTGTGTGTGAGAGAGAGAAAAATAAACATAGATGAATTAATTTATTAAATCTCTACTTTACATGAACTTAATACAAAATGAATTGAGTTTAAATATATTTATCTATATATAAAGTAATATATCATGTGAATATATGAAGTGGAGTTTTATCTTAAGATTTCATATTTTTTTTTAATAAAGTAATTATGACAATTTTTTTTAATAGAGTAATTATGACAAGATATATGTATTATTCAAAATGGTCCCAAAAAACTCCATTTTCAATAAAATTCGAGAAGAGAAGAAAACAAAAACCATTGTTTTAAGTCATTCAAATATTTTTCAAGGCTCTCGATATATGCAAATACCTTCAAAACCAAATATGAATTGTGCATGAACTATACTCAAATTTCTATCAAATATCCTACCTAAATCTTTATTAAAAAAGAGGGCTATTTAAAAAAAAATATATCCTACACCGAATTGCACGTGTTCTTAAACATAGATATGAATTCAAACATCAACACTTGTTTTCTTAAACATAGATAGGAATTCAAACATCAATTCAAATTTATAATGATTTATTTCAAATTCAGTTGACATTTGTAATAAACATTATAAACAACCAAAATTTGTAATGATATATTTCATTTATGGACAACTTTGTTTGAACCTTCCTTCAATTCACGATTATCCAAGTTTCCATCTGTTTCCAAGTTGACAATTATTAAGTTTCCATCCATGATGACTCCAAGAAATCATAAATAGTGAAAATATTGTATTTTTAAATAATCTAAATAGAAAGAATAAATCATTTTTTATATAAATTTTGATCCAATTTTAATCAAAAATCTCATACTACTTTATTTATTTATTTATATATATATATATAATGACACTCTAAAATTTCAATTAATACAATTTTTTTATTTGTTAAAAGCATGCTCATAGAAAGCAACACTTAATAAAACTCTTTCTTGTATAGAAATAATTCTACATTTGTTACACTAAAGTATTTTATTTTATGTTTTAAATATTTTTGTATGGTTAAATTTGAAATTGATGAGACTTATAATATATATAATATAAAATTTTAAATAAAATTAATTTTATAAAATAATGATATATACAAAATAAAATTTAAAATACTAAAAAGTTTATATTTATCGTTTCTATTTTTTTCATGTGTTTAAGAAATTTAATGTTAAAATAAATATTTTTTAATTACTAATCTAATTAAAACCAATGTATAATCATCTTAACTCCAAATCATTTTTAATATACAAATCCAACATCCATGTATCCAACATTCACCCATATTACCATGTGTATGTAGTGTGATGTAACATGTATCCAACATCCACTCACATTACCATGTGTCACTAATGTGATGTGGTATCAAAAAATGATAATATGTATATCTCTTAGTGTGGTGAGTATTTGAAATAAATAAATATTATACGTTAACTGTGAGGAGCCATAAGACAAACATCAAATAAATGAGAGTGCACTGAAGTGTTGTTTGTTTACACATATTAGTTGTTGTCGAGGAATTGTAGGTAATGGTGTTCATGTTGTTGTTCATTTTTTGTTAATAAAGGTATTTCACAAATATATTTGAAAATTTTCTAATTTGTGAAAGGTATAGTACAACACCTTTAGAAAATATTACTAAAAAACTTTGTGGATTTTGGTATACCTCAACCAAACAAATTGAAGTTGTAATGTCTCTTTCCAAATAGGAGCTCCAGAAGAGGAGGTTTAATGGTCTAAACCACCCCGTTAGACTATAGCGAGGGCCAAAGAGGGGTAAACAGGGTTACTAGAGGTCACTCCAGTCACATGTGTTATATTCGGAAAGTGACATTGAGCTAACAAGAGTTAACAACACTTTACTAGAGGTCACCCCAGTCACAGATGTTATATTCGGAAAGTGACATTGAGCTAACAAGAGTTAACAACGCTTTACTATAGGTCACCCCAGTCATAGGTGTTATATTCGGAAAGTGACATTGAGCTAACAAAAGTTAACAATGCTTTTAAGTCATGAGCTAAAAATAGAAGTCAACAGTGATTTAGGGTTTCAACATGATTTAGGGTTTTGGAAAACTATAAAGGAAGGGTCAGCGACCTAATTCATCATTATGCAGATTATGACTTGTCATTGAGGAGAAGAGGCGCATCTCAGGAGAGATAGTTCAATGTATTTCAGGAGGAAGACACCAGTTGGATGATTTCGGTGTTGAAAGACACACCCTAGTCACCAGGAAGATCATCCAGGTCTTCCATCATTCTTCAGTGCTCCCATATTCCGGGTATTATCT
>JZKD02S2068842.1:39295-51658 GCA_000966675.3 Picea glauca | reverse complement strand
TCGAACCACTTCTAAAAACAAAAAATTACATTAATGGTGCCCTAACTATCAAAATGGAGCAAGCCAATAATCACCCTTCTCAACAACCCAAACCGAGTTGTCAAGAGTTCAGTAGCTGGAGGGAGAAAGCACGAGGAAAACACATGTTCTTGATTCACCCACCACTGGCCGCCAATACCATAACCACCAAATTGCCCATCGTTTTTGTGCAGAACGAGGTGTTGGATGGAGTGTCGGACCGGGTACCAGATGGAGTACCAGATGGAGTGTCGTACTAAATGCTGGAAGCAGAAACGTGATGTGATTTTTCCCTATAACACCAAAAAATGTGAATTAGATCCTTGGAAACATAAAAACATAATGAATTATACTCAAGATCAATATAAAACATGAATTATACATACCTGGTGTGGATCATAACGTTTTGGCACAAAATTCTTCAAAAATCTTCTCCAAAACATGAAAAACACATATGTACATTTTGCAAAAGTATCTAATATTGTGATGAAACTGATCATATCTCGGGCCCAACACCCTAGGTGACATCAGCAGGCCACGTCACTCCAGTGCCTCTCGACTTCAGGACTTCATAACTTCAGATCTTCGGGAGACTTATTCACACTACACCACAAATCCCCCAAACACCAAACTATCGAACCAGTTGATTTGAAGACATGTTTCCTCAAACATGAATGATATAGATTTACTCCGGGGATTTGTGATTTCATATGTTTTTTCTGCTGAACACCACCACACCCCCAGACTGTCGAACGTTGAATTTACAAACCCTTCTTAATCTTCGAACATGTGTCCCCGAATGTGAAGGGTCCATATTTTCTCTGAAGTTCATGACTTCGGAGGTTTTCTTTGTCAAGAAAAGGGAAAACTTCACCACAATCTACAGATCCCCGAACATCAGCCGTCAACGATCATATATTTTCCTTGGTCTATCTTCAACCCTTCACCCAATTCGACGACCTTCGACCATCGATCGTCGGTGATCGAAGATTTTCTTGCGTGCAACATGAGGGCTTGCTTCTTCCGGAGTGTCAATCCTTCAAACTGCCACGAGATCTATGACTCACACTCCTCCCACATCCAATGACTGCGATTAACTTTGTCTTCGGCTTCGGGGTTTCTCACTCCAGACGACCCCCATTCTCCCGAATACTTGCTAAATCTGACGATCCTAAACACTCATGAAATCCACCAGTCCATCTAACGGTCGACGAGACTTTGAGACTCTTGCCTTCAGCAGTTCAAACTTTGCATGCCTACCAATATCGTCAAAGTAACAAAGTTACGAAGTATTACCCTTCATTCTTGGCCTTGATCGACGACTGACGATCAAAAATCTAGATCTGACGACTGGTACCTAACCTTTCCCATCTTATGGTTTTTCCTTCATTGGATGGCTCCTACTCACCATCACTCTGATCCAATGATACAGATCTCTCTTGATCCGACAGTGGTGATCGCTCCTAAATTTAAAAGGGGCAGTCATGATCCTTCATTCCCTTACAAAGGATCTTCGACGTTCTATCTTCTGCACAGAATTTGCAGCGCCATTCCTCTTGATATTTTCAACTTCAAGTTCATAAAACGATTGCAACTACG
This sequence comes from Picea glauca, assembly GCA_000966675.3. NCBI lineage: Eukaryota > Viridiplantae > Streptophyta > Pinopsida > Pinales > Pinaceae > Picea > Picea glauca. The sequence goes on along the minus strand of JZKD02S2068842.1, from coordinate 50,041 downwards.
ATACTTCAACCAATGGATTTGACCCATATAGGCCCGATGTTTCAACCATTAGCTCTGATACCAATCTGTAACATACCCAACCACCCACATGCCAGGGTACGCCACTTAAACAAGTTGCACCACACCCAGCCACCAACAGGCAGGGCACACTACAATCCCAAGACTCAGTTCTCTGAATGGATCTCGAATTCTAACAACATTTAATCCAAAAACAAGCATGAAAGAACTACATGCATTAATCAAGATCCATGCCACAACATAAAAGAGATAAACAACGTGCCATGCTGATGTAGGAGCATCGCCAACACATCAAGCGAGCCAGCGCAGAAGCGGAAGACAGCTGGACAAGCCAACACAAATTTTGAGTTTCTCTTGGATTTGATGCGCGAACATTGATGTGGAAATTTAATGAGCGCACTTGTATATTGTAATCGGGCCCTTGAGTGGATTGCTTACATCCTTTGTTGGTAGATGTCATTTAAAGTAGTTAATGCAAGTAGATAGAAATTTAATTATGGATTTAGACTGTTTGAGAGCGCAAGAGGGAATTGGGATATAGACGCCCTCATTGTGCATTGTAACGAGAATCCATGAAGTAGCATTTGTTGAAGAGAGAAGAGCATACAAAGAGCTGTGCAAGAACACCCATGTACATATACTTGAATTAATAGAAGAGTTTGATTCAAATTCATGGTTTTGTGTCTGTTCTCTGTGTATTGATGTTGATATGCTCATAAATGTTTGCTTCCTGTTATACATTTACTTTTATATGTTGTGTATATGATTTCATGGTTGAGTTTGAAATCTGAAAGGATGATGGAATGAGTTTCAATTGTTTCTCCATTTGAACCAGCGAATTCCTGCAAGGAGTACAATTGAGGTGTCCGTAAGGAGTGCGTTGACAGAGGGTTCAGATAGAGATAGATTTTGTTCTCATTCACCCAAAGGTGCAGTTGGGCACAGGAGGCGTGCAAGGAGTGCACAGGCTAGGTAAAAGTCTCAGGGTTGCGAACCTAAGTGAAGGATTTTAGGACTGCTACTGCAGGTGTGCGCAGAGTCGAGGGAATTCAACACTTAGACGTGGTTGAAGGTTTGCCGCAAGGAGTGCGTGCAAAAGTTTTCTTGAAGGATTTGAAGGTCGTGGAAAGCTCAGGAAGGATAAGGCCTTCTAACCCATCGAAGGTAAGCACCGAGAGGTTGTGCCTTGAAGATATAAGCAGGTATCGTAAGTTTGCGTGTAGGTGGATAAGTTCCACGGAGGAACACTTAGTCATTTGCAGGAATCATCAAAGAAGAAACGGACGGTCGGTATTCTCCAAAGAGAATTCACGATAATCCATGGGCCGTTGGATCTTGCAGAGGTGCAAGGGGAATACGACGTCATATTCTCTAGAAGTTCAAAGCTCAGGAGGGGCAGAGTCGTTGATCCGAGCCATGAGGGTAGTTGGATCTACACGTATATCGTGTATCGGGGTTTCGTGGATTGAAACTCCAAAACATCTCAACGGGAATCGTGAAATTGCGATACACGATATCCCGAAAGTTAAAAGATAGTGTGGGCTACAGCGGGGTCGGCGAGTTGAGGATAGGTGGCATGAGCTATCGGATTTTTGTGGTGAGAAGTCCCGAAATATTAACATTAGGATTCGCGATCCCATGAATTTCGAAGTCCCGATGAGAAAAGGGATCGTCGAAAAGTCAAAGCATAGAGCTCATCGGAGTTTTGGCATATCGTGAGTCAAGAGTCGGCAAAGTGAATTTCTCGGTATCGTGAGTGGTGAAATCATGATAGGAGAAGTCCCGACAGGCAAAGGAAGGGTCAGCGTTGACTTGCATCGGGGTTCGGAGATTCGAAATACTAGCGCTCGACCATTGAAATCGCTATACCGTGAAGTCTGATTCCCCGATAAATAAAGAGGGGGGATCGCGCGAAGAGTTTTGTGGGTGTAGATTTCCTGATAGGGAAATAGAAGGACCAGTTAGTGTTCTTCGGGTCGAGGGAGGAGAAGATCCTGTGAGCTAACGTGGACCCTCCGACCTGTGGGTTGTGAGGAGGGCATTGGCATCAGTTTGGTATCAGATCTCAGAAAGACTCTTTGCTTTCTGTAGCAGAGAAAGAGAATTCACCATGCCACCCAGGAGAAGGGACGCACAGACACCTGATCCAGAGGATAGGGAAATGTCGAGAAGAAGAGGCAAGCAGGTGACAGACCCGGTCATGGAGAGACAGATGCGTGATCTACGAGATAGACTCGAAGACATGGAGACAACTTAAAGACGCAGAGCCAGTGCAGGGGATTTAAGTGATTCTGAAAGTGAAGTTGAGGTTGAACATGAAGAAGAAGTTGCAGCTGAAGATGCATCAAACGAGTGTTTGATCAGAGCTATTGCAAGGATGGGTGCAAGGGAAAATATGGACATTCCAGTTTATGAGAGAAACTTGGATGCATAGGAGCTTCTAGATTGGATTAGAGCTCTGGACACGTACTTCGATTATGAAGACGTCGAAGAAGATAAGAAAGTCAAGCATGTTGTCACATGATTGAAGGGACATGAAACATTGTGGTGGGATGAACTACAAGCTGACAGACGCTGCAAGGGAAAGCAGAAGATCAAGAGCTGGGACAGGATGATAGCGAAGATGAAGGAAAAATTCATTCCTAGGGACTATCAAATTTCTTTGTTCAAGAGGATGCAGAACCTGAGGCAGAAGCTAATGAAAGTGAAGGAATACACTGAGGAATTCTATAAATTGAACATCAGGGCAGGTCATCGGGAGAGCGATCATGAAAAAGTAGCCATATACATGAATGGCATGAGATATGATATCCAGGATGAGATGAGCATGGTAACCATCCGAACGGTAGAAGATGCTTATTAGATGGCTCTGAAAGCTGAGGAGAAGCTGAGCCGAAAACAGAGTCAGAGGGGCCGAGGCAGAAGTCAGCCCAGAGGCAAATCAGTTGCCTAGGACAAATATCAGAAGCCCAAGGAGGATTGGAAGAAACCTCAAACTCGAGTTGAGAGAGGTGGAACCTCACAGCGAGGGAAATATGTTGAACAGAAAGGGAAGCATACTGAGCAAAGGGGAGATTATGATGATAACAACACTTTTCCTTGTACTGGAGGTAGAGGAAGAGGAAGAGGTGGAGTAATCACATGCTTCACATGTGGAAAGAATGGGCATAAGTCTTATGAATGTCCAGAGAAAAAGAAGGACATTGGAGAAGCTCACATCGCCGAAGGACAGAGGTGAGATGTTGAGGTAGAAGACGTTGAAGGCGGAAGATCGCTCATTATGCGAAAATTCCTTTTGACACCCGAGAAGGAGGTGGAAAGTTTAGTCCAAAGGACCATACTTTTCAGGACTACTTGCAAGACCAGGGATAGGGTATGCAATGTCATTGTAGACAGTGGTAGCATGGATAATCTCATTTCTACGGAGATGGTAGAGAAGCTGGAGCTGGAGACAATTGATCATCCAAGCCCATATAGACTTCCGTGGCTACAAAAAGGACACCAGGTAACTGTCACTAAACAATGCTTGGTTGAATTCAAGATAGGAGGATATAATGATAATATCTTGTGTGATGTCATTCCTATGGATGTTTTTCATCTATTGCTGGGTAGACCATGGCAATATGACAGAAATGTGATTCATGATGGGAGAATGAACACATACACCCTGGAGAAGAATGGGAGGACACACATGTTGCTTCCGATAAAGGATAAGGAGGTAAAGTTGGAAGTGAGCAACATAGTACTTCTCATGAGTGGGAAGGAACTTCTTACCGAGGTTAAGAAGGAGGATCCACAGTTTATTGTGGTCAGGAAACCGAAGATTGTTCTAACTAGCACAAGAGTGGATGATTTACTAGAGGAGGTTCAGGAACTGCTAGAAGAGTTCGCTGACATTGTAGTGGATGAATTACCTCGTTCGTTGCCACCGATAAGAAGTGTGAGTCATCATATTGATCTCATACCAGGAGCTAGTTTGTCAAACAAAGCTGTGTACAGATTAATGCCACAGGAGAATGAAGAGGTTAAGAGGCAAGTCCAGGATTTGTTGGACAAAGGTTTGGTCAGAGAAAGCTTGATTCCATGTGTTGTTCCAACATTACTCAGTCCGAAGAAAGATGGAGGCTAGAGGATGTGTACTGACTCAAGGGTGATCAACAAGATAACCATCAAATATAGATTTCCATTGCCAAGGACGGATGATCTGATGGACTGTTTGAGTGGAGCAAAGTATTTTTCAAAGATTGATTTGAAAAGAGATTATCACCAAATCTGCATGAGAGAAGGTTATGAATGGAAGACAGCCTTTAAGACCAACGAAGGATTGTATGAATGGCTTGTTATGCCGTTTGGCTTAACAAATGCACCAAGTACCTTCATGAGGTTGATGAACGAAGTCCTGAGGGAGTTCATCGGGAAATTCATTATTGTGTATTTAGATGACATACTGGTTTATAGTAAGACAATGATAGAGCATATGAAGCATTTGGCTACAGTGATGTAGAAATTGCAGCAGGAGAAGCTGTTGATAAATATGAAGAAATCCTCATTCGTGAAGATAGAGATCATTTATTTGGGATTTGTTATTTCAGAAAATGAGTTGAGGATGGATCCATATAAGGTGGGAGTGATTAAGAATTGGCCAACACCGAAGAATATTTTCGAGGTGAGAAGTTTTCATGGACTGGCTAGTTTCTACCGAAAATTCATCAGGAATTTCAGTGGAATTAGCATAGCGATGATGGATACAGTGAAGAAAAGACATAAATATTTTCACTAGACTGAAGAGGCTGAGAAAAGTTTTAATCTGTTGAAGAGGAAGATTATGGAACAACCAGTTTTGGTGTTTCCGGATTTCCAAAAGACATTTCAGGTGAAATGCGATGCAAGCGGGTTTGCAATCGGGGCAGTCTTAAGTTAGGAAGACAGATCGGTAGCATATTTCAGTGAGAAGATGAATGAGGTGAAATTGAAGTAGTCCACATATGATAAGGAGTTCTATCCTATCATACAGGCATTGAAGAAATGGATGCATTACTTGATCCCGAAGGAATTTGTTTTGTACAGTGACAATCATGCACTGTAGTTTGTGACTCAACAGGAGAAGTTGAATCATAAGCATGTCAAATGGGTTGAGTATATGCAGAATTTCACATTTTTGATAAAAGATATTTCTAGTATTGCTAACAGAGTTGTTGATGCTTTGAGCAAGAAGTGTTTGTTGTTGCGGGAGTTCCGAGTCAAAACGCTGGGTTTTGATGATCTCAGGGACATGTACACAGATGATCAGGATTTTGGAGAGGTGTATGAAGCAACTGAGAATCCAGTTCTCATAGATAAAAGCCAGTGGGACGAGTACATGATCTAGGAAGGATTGTTGTTCAAGGGTAATCAACTGTGTATCCCGAAAGGCTCCATGAGGGAGAATCTGCTAAAGGAAAAACACAGTGGAGGATTGGCAGGGCACTTTGGTCATGACAAAACGTTCGCGAAATTGAATGAGTCATATTTTTGGCTGGGAATGCAAGTGGATGTCAAGAGATTGGTGGATAGATGCAGAATTTGCCAGCATTCAAAGGGAAGAAGACATAATGCAGGGTTTTATCAACCATTTCCCATACCAAAGAGGCCATGGGATGCAATTAGCATGGATTTTGTATTGGGGTTGCCAAGAGCACAAAGAGGCGTTGATTCAATCCTTGTGGTAGTGGATAGATTTTCCAAGATGGCACATTTTATCCCATGTCAGAAAACCAGTGACGCGACTCACATCGCAAACCTGTTTTTCAAAGAAGTCATTCGACTTCACGACTTTCCAAGGAGCATAGTTTCAGACAGAGATACAAAGTTCATAGGGAACTTCTGGAGGACCTTATGGAAGAAGCTGGGAACTAACTTATTGTTTAGTTCTTCTTATCATCCTCAGATGGATGGACAGACAGAAGTGGTAAATAGAAGTCTGGGAGATGAGCTGAGAAGCTTGGTGACAGAGCACCACAGTAGTTGGGACAATGTATTACCATAGGCAAAGTTCTCTTATAACGACTCAGTGAATCGGAGCACAGGGAAGAGTCCATTTCAGGTTGTCTATGGCATGCAGCCGAGAGGAATTTCTGAACTGAGGGATTCATAGCAAACCGCGACTAGCAGCGCTAGTGCAGAAGATTTCGCAGAAGCAATGAAAGAACTTCACAGCCAGGGGAAGGAGCGACTGCAGAATTCAAGCCAGGAGTATAAGCATAGAGAAGATCAGCATAGGAGACAACTTCAATTCGAGGTTGGTGATCTAGTTCTGGAACATTTGAGGAAAGAAAGGTTCCCGACGGGAACATACAATAAGTTGAAGATGAAGAAAATTGGACCATGCAGGGTCTTGAAGAAATTTGGGACGAATGATGATGAGATCGAGTTACCCGATGGGATCGGAATTTCTCCGATATTCAATATCTCGGATTTGTACCCATATAGAGCTGATGAAATAAAGACTGGAGATGAGAAGCCAGTGATCCAGTGAATGAAGCAGATGCCAGTTGCAGAAAGGCCGCAGATGGAATGCATACTGGATAAAAGAGTAAGTAAGAAGACCAGGAGGAAAGAATACTTTGAGTATATGGTCAAGTGGAAGAACCATCCAGTTGAAGACGCCACCTGGGAGAGCGAAGAAGAGATACAGAGGCATGGACAAACCGTGCAGGAGCTCATGGACATGATCCCATGAAAATTTTCAAGCGAGGGAGTATGATGCAGGAGCATCGCCAACACATCAAGCAAGCCAGCGTGGAAGCGGAAGACAGTTGGACAAGAGAGCACAAATTTTGAGTTTCTCTTGGATTTGATGCACGAACATTAATGTGGAAATTTAATGAGCGCACTTGTATAGTGTAATCGGGACCTTGAGAGGATTTCTCTCGTCCTTAGTAGGTAGACGACATTTAAAGTAGTTAATGCAAGTAGATAGAAATTTAATTCTTGATTTAGACTATTTGAGAGCGCAAGAGGGAAACAAGATATAGACACCCTCATTGTGCATTGTAATGAGAATCCATGAAGTAGCATTTGTTGAAGAGAGAAGAGCATATAGAGAGATGTGCAAGAACACCCATGTACAGATACTTGAATTAATAGAAGAGTTTGATTCAAATTCATGGTTTTGTGTCTGTTCTCTGTGTATTGATGTTGATATGCTCATAAATGTTTGCTTCCTGTTACACATTTTCTTTTATATGCTGTGTATATAATTTCATGGTTGAGTTTGAAATATAAAAGGATGATGGAATTAGTTTCAATTGTTTCTCCATTTGAGCTAGAGAATTCCTGCAAGGAGTGCAGTTGAGGTGTCCGCAAGGAGTGCGTTGACAAAGGGTTCAAATAGAGATAGATTTTGTTCTCATTCACCCAAAGGTGCAGTTGGGCACAGGAGGCATGCAAGGAGTGCGCAGGCCAGGTAAAAGTCTCAGGGTTGCAAACCTAAGTGAAGGATTTTAGGACTGCTGCTGCAGGTGTGCGCAGAGTCGAGGGACTTCAACACTTAGACGTGGTTGAAGGTTTGCTGCAAGGAGTGCATGCAAAAGTTTTCCTGAAGGATTTGAAGGTCGTGGAAAGCTTAGGAAGGATAAGGCCTTCTAACCCATCAAAGGTAAGCATTGGGAGGTTGTGCCTTGAAGATATAAGAAGGTATCATAAGTTTGCGTGCAGGTGGATAAGGTGGATAAGTTCCACGGAGGAACACTTAGTCATTTGCAGGAATCATCAAAGAAGAAACGGATGGTCGGTATTCTCCAAAGAGAATTCGCGATAATCCATGGGCCGTTGGATCTTGCGAAGGTGAAAGGGGGATACGACGTCATATTATCTAGAGGTTCAAAGCTCAGGAGGGGCAGAGCCATTGATCTAAGCCATGAGGGTCGTTGGATCTACACGTATATCGTGTATCGGGGTTTCGTGGATTGAAACTCCAAAACATCTCAACGGGAATCAAGAAATCGCGATACGCGATATCCTGAAAGTTAGAAGATAGCGTGGACCATAGCGGGGTCGGCGAGTGGAGTACAGGTGGCATGAGCTATCGGAGTTTCATGGCGAGAAGTCCCAAAATATTGACATTAGGATTCGTGATCCCGCGAAGTCCAAAGCCCCGACAAGATAAGGGATCGTTGAAAAGTCAAAGCAGCGAGCTCATCAGAGTTTCAGCATATCGTGAGTCGGGAGTCAGTAAAGTGAATTTATTGGTATCACGAGTGGCGAAATCACGATAGGAGAAGTCCTGACAGGCAAAGGAAGGGTCAGCATTGACTTGAATTGGGGTTCAGGGATTCGAAATACCAGCGCTCGACCATTGACCTCGCGATACTGCGAAGTCCGATTCCCCAATAAATAAAGAGGGGGGATCGCGCGAAGAGTTCTGTGGGTGTAGATTTCTCGATAGGGAAATAGAAGGACCGGTTAGTGTTATTCGGGCCGAGGGAGGAGAAGATCCTGTGAGCTGACGTGTACCCTCTGACCTATGGGTTGTGAGGAGGGCGTTGGCGTCACATGCACAACAAATAGCCAGTAGACAGGCACATTGAAAATACATATATCATAGATAATTAAATACACAGTCAAAATAAACATTACACATAAAACACAGAGAGCACTTATCTTTGCAACTAAACATTCACCAATTGGATACAGACCAAGGACATTCCTCCCAAGCATAGACATCGTTGTTCATTTACTCTCAACAAAAGGTCACCCTAGAGCTAGGGCTATGAATCCACAAGGATGGGTCCTAGGCCAAGTCTAAACACATAGCAGTTGGCTAAGTAACTCTCAAGTTTCCCAAGCTCAACAAATCCTAATTTTCATCTCTCTTTCCCCCTCAGCCTATACAACCCCAAGAAATGAACACCTTTATCTATCATGCAATCCCTGAGGTTGTTCCATTTCTCTCCAGGGCTCTAGTGCTACTAGTCAGTAAATATCCCTACTGGAAACTCCATGGACTCTCAGATGTGGACAATTCCATCTGAACTACCATCAAGCTCATGCACACAGGCATACATTCCACTCCTAGAATGATCAGTAAATCATTACAGCCATTTAACGATGGGACTCCTCTTCCTTAAATTTGTTTTCGTGCTCAACCCAAGAGCACACGAACTAGTAGTAGTGAGTGAAGAGGAAGAAGAACAAGGGAGAAGAGGCACATCGGGGAACAAGAAGAATCGAACCCAAGCAGCCCCCAAGGAATGTTTATATAATCACAAGAACCAAGAACCACATGGCCTCTCCCAATAATATTATGTAACCACTTTTCTCCATAAAATAAATTATGAGTAAATAAATAATAATAAAAAGACTTAGCCCCTCAAGCTCCCTCTCTCATGGAATCATATCCCCCTATCTATTTTGTCCTTGTTTGTCTTGTATCCAGCGGTGTATTTTTATTAATATGTATGAAGTATTACATTTCCTAGGCACTCTGGCCCCTTTTCAACTTTACAGGCTCACCAGCCTAAGTCATATTTACATAATACATTATAGTTCATAAGGGTTAGAACCAGGATGTTACATAACCATGGTGATGTGTCTTATTCAATTCAAATCATGACATGTATTAAACTTGTAAATATAAAGGAAATGATGAAAAAGAAATAGGAAGATGAAAACAAATCAAAATGACTCAACACACCATTTAAAAGAAACTAAGCAAGAATTAGGTTGAGATATGGATGGGATGATGAGGAAAATAAGGATTTTAGATTGGATCAAACTAGGGATAACACTTCCTTGTGAGGTGATAAGAACAACAAACTATGTGCCTTAGTTCTTTATTTCTTTCCCCACCTGCTACCAATCACTCCTACTATGTTTACCAGCCCCGTTACCTGTCTTATTTCAACTGAAACTCAAATATGCATCTACACCTCAGTTCCTTGATTGGGTTATGGTGTTTTTATTCAAGCTAAAGTATTAAATCAAACTAGAAATTAAAACAACTATTGTATAGAACAAACCACCTCTAGTCCATCAGGAAAAATAATGCTTCAGGAAGCGCCCATTAACTGGGCCTCCAAAGATCTCAGTATCATCAATATTTTGCAATATAAATGTATTATTATCCAGAACCTTGACCACTTTGAATGAACCAAACCAAAGGTTATTGAAATTAACATGCTTGAGTTTGTCCTCCCTCCTTTTTGGTTTTCTTATCAAAGGAATCCTTGACCTTGCTCTGGGAAGCCCAAATATTTATATTCAATGCTTCTCTCCTTTGTTGCACTTCAATAATCTAAAAAAATCTCCTTTGGATTTCATTAGGCTCTTCCACTTCCCCATGCAAGAATTTTAACACTGGTATACCAAGTTGGGTTGGAAAAACAACATCTACCCCATAAACTAGATGAAATGGAGAGGTTCCCGATGACTTCTTGGTGTTGATCATGTTATCCCATAAGGCATACTTAAGCTTGGAATCCCATGATTTTTTATTTTCAGCCAACAACTTATTGATGATCCTGATGAGGGTCTTATTTGATGACTCATCCAACCCATTTCCCTGTGGGTAATACGGTGTAGAGTTTGTTAGGATAATGTTGTAATTCCCACATAATTCCATCATGGCCTTGGAGTTGAATGCTTGGGTGTTGTCTGTTACTAAATTCCTAGAGAATCCAAGCATGGCAAAGATGTTTGACTCCAAGAAGTTCATGATCACTTTATCAATAGCATTCATGGTAGGAACAA
>JZKD02S2068831.1:7236-44659 GCA_000966675.3 Picea glauca | reverse complement strand
CATGCTTCTAAATATTTTATTCATTTACCCAAATGGCATGTTCTATTGGGTGTCCTTTCCACTTTACCAAATACTCAAAATAATTCTTCCTCTTCGTATTCTTACCAATCCTATGAAATATGATCTTCTCCATTTGTGGCTTTTCTACTTTAGGAATTTTCTTCTCCCACTAGATATCTTTTTTATCTTTTGATCCTCTTGTGTCATATTCCATGTAAGGATACAAGTCTGAAATGTTGAATATGGGAGATATACCCACATCCTCTAGAAGCTCTATCTCATAAGCATTTGCATCAAATTTCCTTAGGATGTTGCATGGTCCTATCTCCTTCAATTTTAGTTTGTTATATGTTCCGCTTGGGAACCTTTCCTTTCTTAGTTGTTCCAGAACTTGATCTTCCACTTCAAATTTAAGTTCTCTCCTATCATAATCAACTCTACATTTATATTCTCTGTTGTTGTTCTGCAATTTCTCTTTGATCTGATTATGAAGCTTCTGTATTTCTGCAGTGAAGTCTTCTACACCAACACTTACGAATTCACTTTGCTCCAAATATCTCAACTCTGATAATCCTCTTGGATTCATTCTATATACTATATGGAATGGACTCTTTCATGTACTCTTGTTTGGTGAATCATTTTATGCAAAATCTTCTTGTGACAGAATCTGATCTCACTGGCTATGATGTTCAGTGACCAGTCTCCTCAACAAATTTGCTAAACCTCGATTTACCACCTCAGTCCATCCATATGTTTGACGGTGATATGATGACCTAAAGGTTATTTTTGTCCCCAGTTTCTTCCACAATGTCCTCCAAAAATGACTAACAAGTGTCTCTATCTAAGACAATGCTCTTGGGAAACCCATGAAGTCTCACAATTTCCTTGAAAAACAGATTTGCAATGTGTGTTGCATGATTAGTTTTCTGGCATGGGATAAAGTGTGCCATATTTGAGAATCTACCAACTACAAAAAATATGGAATCACTTCCCCTTTGTTTTGTTGGCAATCCCAACATGAAATCCATGCTTATTTCATCCCAAGGCCTATCTCGAATAAGCAATGGTTGATATAACCCAGTGTTTTGTCGCTTTCCTTTTGCATACTGGAAAATCTTACATATGTTTACAAATTTATTCACTTCTTCCCTCATACCTAGACAATAGTACTAGTTTTTCAATTATACAAAAGTCTTGTCATGGCCAAAATGTCTTACTAGACCTCCATTATGTTTTTCCTTCAACAAATTATCTCTCATCGAGCACTTTGGTATGCATAATTGGATACCTTTAAACAACAATCCATATTGAATCATATACTCTGTCCACTTACTTATGTCTCTAAGAACATGATTTTCACATGATTCATACGCCTCTTTAAAATATGGATCATCACAATACATCTCCTTAAGGTGTTTGAACCCCAAGGTTTTCACTCGAAATTCTTGTAGAATCAGACATCTCCTCCTCAATGCATCAACAACTTTGTTAGCATTACCAGAAATATGTTTAATGACAAAAGTCATCTATTTCATAAACTCTATCCACTTGGCATGCATTTTATTTAACTTCTCCTATCTGGTTATGAATTATAAATCTTGATTATCATTGTACAAAAAAAATTCTTTTGGAACAAGGTAGTGCCTCCATTTCTTTAAGGCTTGAATTACTACATAAGATTATTTATCATATGTGGAGTACTTCCTCTTGGTGTCATTCAACTTCTCACTGAAATATGAAACATGCCTATTGTCTTGGCTCAATACTGCTCCAATTGCTACTCCACTAGCATCACAACGTACTTGAAACGTCTTCCCGAAATATGGAAAGACTAGAATCAGGTGTTCTGCTATCTTCTCCTTTAATATACTAAAAATTTTATCAGATTCTTTTGTCCACTTAAAATACTTGTGTGTCTTGTTCACCATATCTAATATTGGTCTACAAATGCCACCAAAATTTCTAATGAAATTCTGACATAAAATTGCTAATCAATGGAAGCTTCTCACCTCGAATATGCTCCTTGGCGATGGCCATTCTCTAATTTCTCTCACCTTCTCTGGAGCCATCTTTAATTCATTTGAAGAGATTACAAAACCCAATTAAATGAGTTATTTCTTCATAAAAGAGGATTTATTCAGTTTTATCAACAACTTCTCTCGTTGCAATCTTCTCATTACTAATATTAAGTGCCTCAAATGTTATTCTTCAGTTTTACTAAAGACTAATATATCATCCAAATATACAATCACAAATTTACCAATAAAATATTTTTATACCTCATTCATCAACCTCATAAAATTACTTGGGGCATTTGTCAAGACAAATGGCATAATAAACCACTCATAAAACCCTTCGTTCATTTTGAAGGTTGTTTTCCACTCATCACCTTCTCTCATCCTTATCTAGTGATATCCACTTTTCAGGTCTATTTTTGAAAAATAATTTGCTCCACTCAAAAAATCCATTAATTCATTCATTCTGGGAAAAGGAAATATGTACCTGGTGGTGAATTTGTTTATGGCTCCTGATTTTGTACACCTTCTCCATCCTCCATCCTTTTTCGAACTCAACACAGTTGGTACTGTGCATGGACTCAAGCTTTCTCTGACTAAACCCTTGTCCATCAAATCATGGACTTGTTTCTTTACCTCCTCATTCTCTTGAGGTGTCAATATGTACATTTCTTTATTCGATAAACTAGTTCCTAGTATGAGATAAATGTGGTGGCTGAATTTTGGTCCTAAAGTCTACACCTGACTGCTAAAAGGGTATATCTAGACCACATCAAGTTTAGAATGGTTTTTTTTTTTTAATTTCGTTGGTTAGTTAGAGAGTTGGTTCTACCAAGACAAGAACATGGTTGGGATGGAAAAATGATGGGGATGAGGGTCCTCCTTGGCTGATGGCATACTAAGGACAGATAAGTGAGACAATAAAGGTAAGAAACAAAGAAAAAACAAACGTTAAATAAACAATATGTTGCTAGAAGTTCAAGTATTAAAATATCATTCCAATCCTTAAACATGTACCAAAAACACAATTATTCCCACAGGTCTTAATAAAAAAAAATAATTCATCAAAGCATAGTTGTTATTATAGGTTGCATAATAATAAAGACAAGTTATATAGTAGTTGAAGGAAAAGAAATGTACTTCACACAAATCAAAATTGTATTCAAGATAAGAATCACATATGAATTTGGACACAAACACACTATCATCAATAATATCTTCACCAGGTAGAGAGATTCAGTCCATGCGTAAAATGGGTCCAACCATTTGTTGTATTGATCTCCTTCTTCCCAAAAACTCGACCCTTATAACATACATAAGATGGTTATTTATCACAGATGTGGAGGCCGTCAACCTGTGTGGAAATGAGGCTTAGCTCTACACCTCGGCCGTAAAAAAACTTATTTACTTAACTAAAACACACTGATGGATTATGTTAATGAATAATATGAACTTGAATTAGCAAAAAAGAGTGGTTCTTATCACACATAGAATACCACTTATTATGCCTTAAACTGAAAGAGTCTTGCAATTGAATAACTGAAAAAATCTACTGGAAATGATATGATATTGATGCATGCATTGGAGTGAACTGAGATTTGAAAAAAATGACCAAGAGTGACAGAAATGAGTTATGCATCGATCATGTCATGCACGTGCACTTTTGGAGGCCATTGGAGACAACTAGAAGCGTGTTCATGTATTTCCCCCACTTATCTTTTTGAGGACAGAATAAAATCATGTTGCGCTTTTCTAGAGTTTGGATGTGTATTTTCCTCGTTCCTGGTTTGGCACACCTTTTTAAACCTTTCAAATATGAAATAAATGTGGGTGATCCACTTCGAAAAATCGATAGTCGGAGGTTTCATAGTGCAGATGATGCATATCCTCCGGAAGACATAACCCTCAAAGTCGTTAACCAACACTAATCACTTATTAACTTGAGATTACCTTTAACCTTCATCATTATAGGACTTCGAGACTCTGGTTCTTCAGGGTTTATTAGGATTTTCTGAGTGAAAAGTATGAACATTTCCCAAATGGTTGAACTCCTAGAGTGACATGGTGACTTGACGTCATATCGTTGACGTGTCATGAAAAGAGAGGGAAATGTGTCACCTGGAAATAGCGTCGATGACGCAATCAAAGGGCCTAAAATGAGCACCACATGTCATGATTGATGAGTGCCACATGTCTTTGGAAATTCAACACTTCAGCACTTCGGGGCTCTGTGCTTTCTCTAGATTGGAATCTCCTGAAGAAGGAACTTGCGAAGTGATGTGGCGATGGGGAATCTCTCTGACACTTTGAAGCTTCGAAACTTCATCACTTCGGGGATTTGTGCTTTCTCTGGATTGGAATTTCTCGAAGAATGAACTTGCAAAGTGACATGGTGGCCTGATGTCATATGATGTCGCAGCTACTGATGTGTCACATAAGGCAAGTGACACATGGCACTAAAACATGATTGTATGTTGGGACCCAAATGACCAAAAATGAGTTCCACATGTTAGGGCCATATGGAAGCCACGTGTCTCCATGGATGAGCACCACAAGTCCTGAAGGATGAGTGTCACATGCTTCGACACTTCAACACTTTGGCATTCGAGATTTTTGGATTGTGAAGCATGAAAATATCCTAAAGTGGTATGGTCCTAAAGTGACATGTCTTAGAAGGAGAGTGACATGTGTTAGATGAAATTGAGCAGATGATGTGCCCCAAGGTGCTTGAAAATAATTCCACATGTCACAACATATGAATGCCACATGTCTCCAACTGAATGTTATGTGTCTCAACAGATGAATGCCACATGTCTTCGAAACTTGGGCACTTCGGCATTCGACAGTTTTGGACTGTGAAGCATGAAAATATACCAAAGTAGCGCAGGCCCAAAGTGATGTGGCAGCCTGACATCACTTCAGGACTTCGATGGTTCATCACTTCAGCATTTAGGAGTTTTGGATTGTGAAGCATGAAAATATCCTGAAGTGGTACAGTCTTGAAGTGATGTGTCATGAAAAGAGAGTGAAACATGTCACTCAGAAATGGGCAGATGACATGCCCCAAGGTGCCTAACATGAATTCCATATGTCGACACCAGATGGATGTTGCATGCCAGCCCTAGATGGATGCCACATGTCTTGATGGATGAGCGTCGCGTGCTTCAACACTTTGGGCTTTAGGACTTTTGGATTGTGAAGAATGAAAATCTCCCAAAGTGATGATCTCGTGAAATGATTAGCCAATGCTTATCACTAATTAACTTGGGCTTAAGTCATGTTTAACATTAAATACTTTGGAAGTTTGGCACTTCAACGATCAAAACAATGACTAGTTCAGACACCCAAATGTTGAGGTCATGGAGTGAATTTCCTAATTCCTTTTTTTTAAACCCCATGTGATTTTGGACCCCCGTATGGATGAGATCCATTGATTTGATCATCTTTTTGGATATTTACTGTTGAAAATTACCATGTCCTCTTTTACAATCCAGGCCTGAAAATGACCGCTCTGAATTGTTGTGTTTTGTCCACGGGAATTTCTTGTGCATACAATAAGGTTGGGTCGACCTGCTGTGAGCTCAATTAATGGAAAACATGATGATAATCATTCTGAACCAAACAAGACATTTAATTATCCTTCAAGAAAAAATAGAAACAAAAATGCACGAAGACTCAATCAAGAAAGAAACGATAAAAAACCAAGTCACTTAGTAATGGGAAACTGACTTAACCAACCAGAAGAGGAAAAATATGATGAAGGCATAGGGAAATGAGAGAGGAGGGGAAGGGGTGTAGACCTAGGTTACAACATTGGCTCCAACCAGGGATAAAAATTCCCTGTGGGGTGCTAAGAATAGCAGATCAGGTGCCTTACTTCTCAAGAAGTTGCTCCCACCTTCCTTTTCTTACCTCTACTTCTATTTGTAATTCATGTAACTCTAAAATTGTTTCTTAGCCATGCATCCTTGGAGTTTAAAATAGTAACTACACCCTAGTGCCTTTGTTTGGATATGGAGTCTTTGTTCAATATGAAACTTAAAACTACAGCTACACCCTAGTGCCTTTGTTGGGCTATGGAGTCTTTATTCACACACAATTGAGTAATCAAATGAAAAAATAAAGGAAAGCATCTATGGTACAAGATGTACCTTCCCTCATCCTTAAACAAAATAGTGTTTCAGGAAGCGCCCATTTACTGGGCCTCCGAAGATCTCTGCATCATCTATATTGTGCAAGATAAATGTGTTATTGTCTAGAACCTCAACCACCTTAAAAGGGACAAACCATAGGTTATCTAACTTATCGTGCTTGGACTTGTCATACCTTATTGCATCCCACCTCAAGACCAGGTTGCCTTCTTGAAATGTCTCCTTCTTGGTTTTCTTGTCAAAGGATGATTTGATCTTTCTCTGGTATGCTTCGGTCCTCTGATCCAGTGCTTCTCTCTTTTGTTCAACCTCTATAATATGGAATATTCTCCTTTGGATGTCATTTGGCTCCTCAATCTCTTCCTGTAAGAATTTTTGGACTGGTATACCAAGATGGGTGGGAAAACTAGCATGTACATCATAGACAAGATGAAATGGCGAGGTTCCCAAAGACTTCTTGGTGTTGATTCTGTCGGCCCACAAAGCATAATTGATTTTAGAGTCCTAGGATTTATTATTTTCGGTCAACAAATTCTTGATAATCTCGATAAGAGTTTTGTTTGATGACTCTAGAAGACCATTCCCCTGAGAGTAATAAGGCATGGAATGTGTCAAGGAAGTGTTATGACTTCCATAGAAGTCAGTCATGGCTTTGGACTTGAATTATTTGGATTTTTTTCTTATAAGCTTTTTGTGGTAGCCGAATATGGAAAAAATATTGGTTTCCAGGAAATGCATGATCACCTTGTCAGTGGAATTCCTGGTGGGAACAACCTCGATCCACTTGGTAAAATAGTCAGTGGAACTGAGAATCCATTTATGATACCCACTCGATGATGGATTTATCTCAACTATGAAGTCTAACCCCCAGTTGTGAAATGGACCACTGGAAATGATAGGTTTTAGGGGTAGTGATAATAACTTATGTTTTCCTGCAAATTTATGACATTCATTGCAGGCCCTAAAAGTAGTAAATATATTAGAGAAAAGGGTGGGCCAGTAGTACCCTTCCCTTAGGATTTTGAGAGATGTGGCCTTCCAATGTTGGTTTCCTCCACATACTCCTCTATTCATTTCTATTGTAACTTGTTTGGATTCATTTTCATCAAGTCAATTTAACGGGATGCTAGCAGGATCCCTCTAATACAGGTTTTGGTTTGAAATGCCGAATTTGATAGCCTTCAATTTGAGATACCTGGCCTTTGTCTTCTTCACATCTGGTGGAGATTCAAGATGTTGTATAAAATAAATGATGTTTCCATACCAAGGTGAAGAGGAGTAGTTTTCAAATACCTACATGTTGTTTTGTCAAGGTTGTATGATGGGTACATCTGATTGGGTGAAGATTTGATGTAATTCTAGCACCTTACAGTTTGATTCTGATAAAAACTTGGCAAGTCCTTGTCCCTTGATCATGTTGGTGGGTTTTAGGTGTAGGTCATACTCCAATAGTTTGACAATACACTTCCCTCTTTTCCTCTCACTTTCTTTCTAGAATAGACTCTCTTTGACACTGCATCTAGGAACAAAGGTTGTTATGATAGACTGTAACACATATACCCTGAAGGCCTTGAGTTCTTTGACCAATGCATAATCCTACTTTTATAATATATCATACTTCAGCTCAACATCCAGAAGGGATTTGCTAAAAAATGTTATGGCCTGTTCATTCCCTTCTCCATTTTTCTATAGTAGTACAACAACAATGGTTTCCTCAGAAGAGAAATAGAAGATGAAGAAATATTTGGCATATTAAGGGTTGTCTAATACATGGGATTCAACTAAAGCCTGCTTGTTCCTTTGGAATGTTGATTTTTCCTCTAGTGACCATTTTATCACAACTTTATTCAACATGTTAGTGATAGGCTTCAGGATTTCGATGAAATTTGGCACAAAGTGCCTTAGGAAGTTTATCTTGTCAATGATAGACTGGATAACCTTTTTATTTCTGGGGATTTCGATCTCTTAAATGGCATAACTCAATTTAGATCAATTTTTATACCTCAGGTTGATATGATGTGGCCTAGGAGATTTCCTTTTGGCATGGAAAATTGGGACTTGCTATGATTAAAATATATTTTGTATCTCTTGCATTTCCAAAAAACCTGCTCGAGATGATGCAAATGTCCATCATCATACTTGGAGAAAATGGTGATGAAATCCAAATATATAACCATAAATTTGTCTTTTTCCCCCACGAAAGCTATGTCCATGGCCCTATGAAAAATGGGCCCTGTGTTGATCATCCCAAAAGGAATCTTGTCGTACATGAATTTTCCCCATGGGGTGGTGAATGTTGTTTTTTCTTTGTCCTCTTCCCATATCNCATGCTTCTAAATATTTTATTCATTTACCCAAATGGCATGTTCTATTGGGTGTCCTTTCCACTTTACCAAATACTCAAAATAATTCTTCCTCTTCGTATTCTTACCAATCCTATGAAATATGATCTTCTCCATTTGTGGCTTTTCTACTTTAGGAATTTTCTTCTCCCACTAGATATCTTTTTTATCTTTTGATCCTCTTGTGTCATATTCCATGTAAGGATACAAGTCTGAAATGTTGAATATGGGAGATATACCCACATCCTCTAGAAGCTCTATCTCATAAGCATTTGCATCAAATTTCCTTAGGATGTTGCATGGTCCTATCTCCTTCAATTTTAGTTTGTTATATGTTCCGCTTGGGAACCTTTCCTTTCTTAGTTGTTCCAGAACTTGATCTTCCACTTCAAATTTAAGTTCTCTCCTATCATAATCAACTCTACATTTATATTCTCTGTTGTTGTTCTGCAATTTCTCTTTGATCTGATTATGAAGCTTCTGTATTTCTGCAGTGAAGTCTTCTACACCAACACTTACGAATTCACTTTGCTCCAAATATCTCAACTCTGATAATCCTCTTGGATTCATTCTATATACTATATGGAATGGACTCTTTCATGTACTCTTGTTTGGTGAATCATTTTATGCAAAATCTTCTTGTGACAGAATCTGATCTCACTGGCTATGATGTTCAGTGACCAGTCTCCTCAACAAATTTGCTAAACCTCGATTTACCACCTCAGTCCATCCATATGTTTGACGGTGATATGATGACCTAAAGGTTATTTTTGTCCCCAGTTTCTTCCACAATGTCCTCCAAAAATGACTAACAAGTGTCTCTATCTAAGACAATGCTCTTGGGAAACCCATGAAGTCTCACAATTTCCTTGAAAAACAGATTTGCAATGTGTGTTGCATGATTAGTTTTCTGGCATGGGATAAAGTGTGCCATATTTGAGAATCTACCAACTACAAAAAATATGGAATCACTTCCCCTTTGTTTTGTTGGCAATCCCAACATGAAATCCATGCTTATTTCATCCCAAGGCCTATCTCGAATAAGCAATGGTTGATATAACCCAGTGTTTTGTCGCTTTCCTTTTGCATACTGGAAAATCTTACATATGTTTACAAATTTATTCACTTCTTCCCTCATACCTAGACAATAGTACTAGTTTTTCAATTATACAAAAGTCTTGTCATGGCCAAAATGTCTTACTAGACCTCCATTATGTTTTTCCTTCAACAAATTATCTCTCATCGAGCACTTTGGTATGCATAATTGGATACCTTTAAACAACAATCCATATTGAATCATATACTCTGTCCACTTACTTATGTCTCTAAGAACATGATTTTCACATGATTCATACGCCTCTTTAAAATATGGATCATCACAATACATCTCCTTAAGGTGTTTGAACCCCAAGGTTTTCACTCGAAATTCTTGTAGAATCAGACATCTCCTCCTCAATGCATCAACAACTTTGTTAGCATTACCAGAAATATGTTTAATGACAAAAGTCATCTATTTCATAAACTCTATCCACTTGGCATGCATTTTATTTAACTTCTCCTATCTGGTTATGAATTATAAATCTTGATTATCATTGTACAAAAAAAATTCTTTTGGAACAAGGTAGTGCCTCCATTTCTTTAAGGCTTGAATTACTACATAAGATTATTTATCATATGTGGAGTACTTCCTCTTGGTGTCATTCAACTTCTCACTGAAATATGAAACATGCCTATTGTCTTGGCTCAATACTGCTCCAATTGCTACTCCACTAGCATCACAACGTACTTGAAACGTCTTCCCGAAATATGGAAAGACTAGAATCAGGTGTTCTGCTATCTTCTCCTTTAATATACTAAAAATTTTATCAGATTCTTTTGTCCACTTAAAATACTTGTGTGTCTTGTTCACCATATCTAATATTGGTCTACAAATGCCACCAAAATTTCTAATGAAATTCTGACATAAAATTGCTAATCAATGGAAGCTTCTCACCTCGAATATGCTCCTTGGCGATGGCCATTCTCTAATTTCTCTCACCTTCTCTGGAGCCATCTTTAATTCATTTGAAGAGATTACAAAACCCAATTAAATGAGTTATTTCTTCATAAAAGAGGATTTATTCAGTTTTATCAACAACTTCTCTCGTTGCAATCTTCTCATTACTAATATTAAGTGCCTCAAATGTTATTCTTCAGTTTTACTAAAGACTAATATATCATCCAAATATACAATCACAAATTTACCAATAAAATATTTTTATACCTCATTCATCAACCTCATAAAATTACTTGGGGCATTTGTCAAGACAAATGGCATAATAAACCACTCATAAAACCCTTCGTTCATTTTGAAGGTTGTTTTCCACTCATCACCTTCTCTCATCCTTATCTAGTGATATCCACTTTTCAGGTCTATTTTTGAAAAATAATTTGCTCCACTCAAAAAATCCATTAATTCATTCATTCTGGGAAAAGGAAATATGTACCTGGTGGTGAATTTGTTTATGGCTCCTGATTTTGTACACCTTCTCCATCCTCCATCCTTTTTCGAACTCAACACAGTTGGTACTGTGCATGGACTCAAGCTTTCTCTGACTAAACCCTTGTCCATCAAATCATGGACTTGTTTCTTTACCTCCTCATTCTCTTGAGGTGTCAATATGTACATTTCTTTATTCGATAAACTAGTTCCTAGTATGAGATAAATGTGGTGGCTGAATTTTGGTCCTAAAGTCTACACCTGACTGCTAAAAGGGTATATCTAGACCACATCAAGTTTAGAATGGTTTTTTTTTTTTAATTTCGTTGGTTAGTTAGAGAGTTGGTTCTACCAAGACAAGAACATGGTTGGGATGGAAAAATGATGGGGATGAGGGTCCTCCTTGGCTGATGGCATACTAAGGACAGATAAGTGAGACAATAAAGGTAAGAAACAAAGAAAAAACAAACGTTAAATAAACAATATGTTGCTAGAAGTTCAAGTATTAAAATATCATTCCAATCCTTAAACATGTACCAAAAACACAATTATTCCCACAGGTCTTAATAAAAAAAAATAATTCATCAAAGCATAGTTGTTATTATAGGTTGCATAATAATAAAGACAAGTTATATAGTAGTTGAAGGAAAAGAAATGTACTTCACACAAATCAAAATTGTATTCAAGATAAGAATCACATATGAATTTGGACACAAACACACTATCATCAATAATATCTTCACCAGGTAGAGAGATTCAGTCCATGCGTAAAATGGGTCCAACCATTTGTTGTATTGATCTCCTTCTTCCCAAAAACTCGACCCTTATAACATACATAAGATGGTTATTTATCACAGATGTGGAGGCCGTCAACCTGTGTGGAAATGAGGCTTAGCTCTACACCTCGGCCGTAAAAAAACTTATTTACTTAACTAAAACACACTGATGGATTATGTTAATGAATAATATGAACTTGAATTAGCAAAAAAGAGTGGTTCTTATCACACATAGAATACCACTTATTATGCCTTAAACTGAAAGAGTCTTGCAATTGAATAACTGAAAAAATCTACTGGAAATGATATGATATTGATGCATGCATTGGAGTGAACTGAGATTTGAAAAAAATGACCAAGAGTGACAGAAATGAGTTATGCATCGATCATGTCATGCACGTGCACTTTTGGAGGCCATTGGAGACAACTAGAAGCGTGTTCATGTATTTCCCCCACTTATCTTTTTGAGGACAGAATAAAATCATGTTGCGCTTTTCTAGAGTTTGGATGTGTATTTTCCTCGTTCCTGGTTTGGCACACCTTTTTAAACCTTTCAAATATGAAATAAATGTGGGTGATCCACTTCGAAAAATCGATAGTCGGAGGTTTCATAGTGCAGATGATGCATATCCTCCGGAAGACATAACCCTCAAAGTCGTTAACCAACACTAATCACTTATTAACTTGAGATTACCTTTAACCTTCATCATTATAGGACTTCGAGACTCTGGTTCTTCAGGGTTTATTAGGATTTTCTGAGTGAAAAGTATGAACATTTCCCAAATGGTTGAACTCCTAGAGTGACATGGTGACTTGACGTCATATCGTTGACGTGTCATGAAAAGAGAGGGAAATGTGTCACCTGGAAATAGCGTCGATGACGCAATCAAAGGGCCTAAAATGAGCACCACATGTCATGATTGATGAGTGCCACATGTCTCTGTAAATTCAACACTTCGGCACTTCGGGGCTCTGTGCTTGCTCTAGATTGGAATCTCCTGAAGAAGGAACTTGCGAAGTGACGTGGCGGTGGGGAATCTCTCCGACACTTTGAAGCTTCGAAACTTCATCACTTCGGGGCTTTGTGCTTTCTCTGGATTGGAATTTCTCGAAGAATGAACTTGCAAAGTGACATGGTGGCCTGATTTCATATGATGTCGCAGCTACTGATGTGTCACATAAGGCAAGTGACACATGGCACTAAAACATGAGTGTATGTTGGGACCCAAATGACCAAAAATGAGTTCCACATGTTAGGGCCATATGGAAGCCACGTGTCTCCATGGATGAGCACCACAAGTCCTGAAGGATGAGTGTCGCATGCTTCGACACTTCAACACTTTGGCATTTGAGAGTTTTTGATTGTGAAGCATGAAAATATCCTAAAGTGGTATGGTCCTAAAGTGACATGTCTTAGAAGGAGAGTGACATGTGTTAGATGAAATTGAGCAGATGATGTGCCCCAAGGTGCTTGAAAATAATTCCACATGTCACAACATATGAATGCCACATGTCTCCAACTGAATGTTATGTGTCTCAACAGATGAATGCCACATGTCTTCGAAACTTGGGCACTTCGGCATTCGACAGTTTTGGACTGTGAAGCATGAAAATATACCAAAGTAGCGCAGGCCCAAAGTGATGTGGCAGCCTGACATCACTTCAGGACTTCGATGGTTCATCACTTCAGCATTTAGGAGTTTTGGATTGTGAAGCATGAAAATATCCTGAAGTGGTACAGTCTTGAAGTGATGTGTCATGAAAAGAGAGTGAAACATGTCACTCAGAAATGGGCAGATGACATGCCCCAAGGTGCCTAACATGAATTCCATATGTCGACACCAGATGGATGTTGCATGCCAGCCCTAGATGGATGCCACATGTCTTGATGGATGAGCGTCGCGTGCTTCAACACTTTGGGCTTTAGGACTTTTGGATTGTGAAGAATGAAAATCTCCCAAAGTGATGATCTCGTGAAATGATTAGCCAATGCTTATCACTAATTAACTTGGGCTTAAGTCATGTTTAACATTAAATACTTTGGAAGTTTGGCACTTCAACGATCAAAACAATGACTAGTTCAGACACCCAAATGTTGAGGTCATGGAGTGAATTTCCTAATTCCTTTTTTTTAAACCCCATGTGATTTTGGACCCCCGTATGGATGAGATCCATTGATTTGATCATCTTTTTGGATATTTACTGTTGAAAATTACCATGTCCTCTTTTACAATCCAGGCCTGAAAATGACCGCTCTGAATTGTTGTGTTTTGTCCACGGGAATTTCTTGTGCATACAATAAGGTTGGGTCGACCTGCTGTGAGCTCAATTAATGGAAAACATGATGATAATCATTCTGAACCAAACAAGACATTTAATTATCCTTCAAGAAAAAATAGAAACAAAAATGCACGAAGACTCAATCAAGAAAGAAACGATAAAAAACCAAGTCACTTAGTAATGGGAAACTGACTTAACCAACCAGAAGAGGAAAAATATGATGAAGGCATAGGGAAATGAGAGAGGAGGGGAAGGGGTGTAGACCTAGGTTACAACATTGGCTCCAACCAGGGATAAAAATTCCCTGTGGGGTGCTAAGAATAGCAGATCAGGTGCCTTACTTCTCAAGAAGTTGCTCCCACCTTCCTTTTCTTACCTCTACTTCTATTTGTAATTCATGTAACTCTAAAATTGTTTCTTAGCCATGCATCCTTGGAGTTTAAAATAGTAACTACACCCTAGTGCCTTTGTTTGGATATGGAGTCTTTGTTCAATATGAAACTTAAAACTACAGCTACACCCTAGTGCCTTTGTTGGGCTATGGAGTCTTTATTCACACACAATTGAGTAATCAAATGAAAAAATAAAGGAAAGCATCTATGGTACAAGATGTACCTTCCCTCATCCTTAAACAAAATAGTGTTTCAGGAAGCGCCCATTTACTGGGCCTCCGAAGATCTCTGCATCATCTATATTGTGCAAGATAAATGTGTTATTGTCTAGAACCTCAACCACCTTAAAAGGGACAAACCATAGGTTATCTAACTTATCGTGCTTGGACTTGTCATACCTTATTGCATCCCACCTCAAGACCAGGTTGCCTTCTTGAAATGTCTCCTTCTTGGTTTTCTTGTCAAAGGATGATTTGATCTTTCTCTGGTATGCTTCGGTCCTCTGATCCAGTGCTTCTCTCTTTTGTTCAACCTCTATAATATGGAATATTCTCCTTTGGATGTCATTTGGCTCCTCAATCTCTTCCTGTAAGAATTTTTGGACTGGTATACCAAGATGGGTGGGAAAACTAGCATGTACATCATAGACAAGATGAAATGGCGAGGTTCCCAAAGACTTCTTGGTGTTGATTCTGTCGGCCCACAAAGCATAATTGATTTTAGAGTCCTAGGATTTATTATTTTCGGTCAACAAATTCTTGATAATCTCGATAAGAGTTTTGTTTGATGACTCTAGAAGACCATTCCCCTGAGAGTAATAAGGCATGGAATGTGTCAAGGAAGTGTTATGACTTCCATAGAAGTCAGTCATGGCTTTGGACTTGAATTATTTGGATTTTTTTCTTATAAGCTTTTTGTGGTAGCCGAATATGGAAAAAATATTGGTTTCCAGGAAATGCATGATCACCTTGTCAGTGGAATTCCTGGTGGGAACAACCTCGATCCACTTGGTAAAATAGTCAGTGGAACTGAGAATCCATTTATGATACCCACTCGATGATGGATTTATCTCAACTATGAAGTCTAACCCCCAGTTGTGAAATGGACCACTGGAAATGATAGGTTTTAGGGGTAGTGATAATAACTTATGTTTTCCTGCAAATTTATGACATTCATTGCAGGCCCTAAAAGTAGTAAATATATTAGAGAAAAGGGTGGGCCAGTAGTACCCTTCCCTTAGGATTTTGAGAGATGTGGCCTTCCAATGTTGGTTTCCTCCACATACTCCTCTATTCATTTCTATTGTAACTTGTTTGGATTCATTTTCATCAAGTCAATTTAACGGGATGCTAGCAGGATCCCTCTAATACAGGTTTTGGTTTGAAATGCCGAATTTGATAGCCTTCAATTTGAGATACCTGGCCTTTGTCTTCTTCACATCTGGTGGAGATTCAAGATGTTGTATAAAATAAATGATGTTTCCATACCAAGGTGAAGAGGAGTAGTTTTCAAATACCTACATGTTGTTTTGTCAAGGTTGTATGATGGGTACATCTGATTGGGTGAAGATTTGATGTAATTCTAGCACCTTACAGTTTGATTCTGATAAAAACTTGGCAAGTCCTTGTCCCTTGATCATGTTGGTGGGTTTTAGGTGTAGGTCATACTCCAATAGTTTGACAATACACTTCCCTCTTTTCCTCTCACTTTCTTTCTAGAATAGACTCTCTTTGACACTGCATCTAGGAACAAAGGTTGTTATGATAGACTGTAACACATATACCCTGAAGGCCTTGAGTTCTTTGACCAATGCATAATCCTACTTTTATAATATATCATACTTCAGCTCAACATCCAGAAGGGATTTGCTAAAAAATGTTATGGCCTGTTCATTCCCTTCTCCATTTTTCTATAGTAGTACAACAACAATGGTTTCCTCAGAAGAGAAATAGAAGATGAAGAAATATTTGGCATATTAAGGGTTGTCTAATACATGGGATTCAACTAAAGCCTGCTTGTTCCTTTGGAATGTTGATTTTTCCTCTAGTGACCATTTTATCACAACTTTATTCAACATGTTAGTGATAGGCTTCAGGATTTCGATGAAATTTGGCACAAAGTGCCTTAGGAAGTTTATCTTGTCAATGATAGACTGGATAACCTTTTTATTTCTGGGGATTTCGATCTCTTAAATGGCATAACTCAATTTAGATCAATTTTTATACCTCAGGTTGATATGATGTGGCCTAGGAGATTTCCTTTTGGCATGGAAAATTGGGACTTGCTATGATTAAAATATATTTTGTATCTCTTGCATTTCCAAAAAACCTGCTCGAGATGATGCAAATGTCCATCATCATACTTGGAGAAAATGGTGATGAAATCCAAATATATAACCATAAATTTGTCTTTTTCCCCCACGAAAGCTATGTCCATGGCCCTATGAAAAATGGGCCCTGTGTTGATCATCCCAAAAGGAATCTTGTCGTACATGAATTTTCCCCATGGGGTGGTGAATGTTGTTTTTTCTTTGTCCTCTTCCCATATCGTTATCTGGTTATAACTAGAGTATCCATCTAACATGGAAATCTTGTGGACACCTACTACCCTCTGTAAAATATGATCCATCTTGGGGAGGGGGTAATTTTCCTGTAGAGAACACTTGTTTAGATTTCAGAAATCAACACACAAGTGTATCTCCCCATTTTTCTTTCTCATGGGTATGGAGTTGGCCACATAGTGATTCAGGTGGATATCGATGGCTACCCACCTATTCCAACTGTCTCCTTGTGTCTATTTTTTCCAACACGTTCTTCTATATTGATTTATAATTGTGAGTTCTACACTTATGGGGTTGTCTGAAGCCGAAAAAATTATCCAAGTGGATACAAGTGGCCTGTCACCTAATCCAACAGGATTATTTTGTATATTTTTATGTCATCACATCTTTTTTTACTTCCAGGGTTGTTTTGGGGCCCCAAACGATGTTTTTTTTTTCCCTCCACAGTCAAACTGTAGACAGAGTCAGAGTCTAATGGAAGAATGTGTGGTTCTATTAAATACCTTTCCAACGGGATATAACACACCTAAAGCATAGGTTGTATGCAAAATTTATGACCCTAGGAAGTTGAGGTACCAAATTACACCAACTCACCCATAGGGCCCACATGAATTTTGGCGTTTCACCTTCTAGGGTTAGGTTTTTGGATGTCTAGGGTTTTAGAATTCATGAGTAATATGAAAAGRGACTCTAGAGCCTCATTGRAATCCATTCTGCTAAGACATATGTGTGTATCATCCACATSTCTTCTTAGAGATAGATACTACCATTCGAGCAAGTTTCAATTATGCAGTTTTACATTGTCATCCTATTTCATTATTTAATAGAAGATATTGTTCACTGGATAATTGTGTTATTCTTCCTATCAATATGTTTATTGTATTCAGTCTATTAATYAGTTCGTTCTTCTCCTAAATCCATATCAGTGGTATCAGAGCAGTCTGATCTTCATTTATTTTTCTTCGTGCATGTCCCCAACAAGGCTTGGGTACAAGAAGTTGGGACTCAAACCAATCGATCCATTACTAGATCGGTCATGCCGAGGTCGATAACAACCCATGGAAGATGAAAAGAACTATGATGGAGCAAGAGATCCTATTAAAATTTTTCTTGAGGAATCCCTCATGTGACAAAGAAATGAAATGATGGACAACTTCACGCAGATCCTTCGACGGATTCCCATGGGAGAAGCATCTTCATCAAGCGGCCATGCAAGCCCCTTCAAGGTATAAGTAAATTTTGATATTTTTTTATTTGAGGGAATGTTATATGCAGATGTTGTAGATAAATGGTTGAATCTTCTCGAAAGATATTTTTTCGGTCCACAATTTTTCCGATAGGGAAAATATCACTTTTTCACTCCTCAAGGTCATTCCCCGTGTTAAAGATTTGTGGGATACTTACTCTGAGCAAAGGTCCATGGAGGAATATGCAATTTTTTTGTTGGCCCCTACATGGGATTCCTTCTGGGATGCCATTAAAGAATAATACTACCTTGTTGGAAGCTATGAAGACCAGTACACTAGATGGACCACCCTACGTCAAGAAAGGAACCAGACAGTACCAGAATTCACCAATATTTTCCATACCCTACACACCAAATTGGGTATCAAAGATTTTGAGCATCATTTGGAGCTCAAATATCGCATCTATTTGCAAAGATACATTCAAACATAAATGGAGTTCCTAGACATCACCTCATTAGGCACAGATTATAGATACGCTACCAAGATCAAGTAGAAATTTAAGAAAAAATGGCAAGAGTTTGGATCTGCAAACCCCTCACAGTCGAAGCAGGGAAAAGGAAACCCAAACCCACATAGAAAGGGACTAGGTCGATATGGTCTCCCTAAGGACAACCAGTCCAAGCCGAAACACAAGAAGGTAAATGAGAAGACAAATAAGGAGACATGAAAATAGTGTAAGTACCATAAAATTCCTTGGCACAACACCAAAGAATTCTGCTCCAAGAAGTCCCTCGTGGTCGAGCTGAAGACTTCCGAGTTAGAGGGAAATTTTGATTCTGAGTCAAATCTTGAAGGAGGGAAGTGGATTATCAATGTTGAATGCAGTTCCACTATCGCTACCACCAAATTATATCCAAGAGAACCAAAAGAACCAGAGGAAGGGGAACGCTTCTTTTACTCATAGATGTGGGTCAAGGGGGCTCTGATTAATTTCATTGTCGACAGAGGTAATAAAAAGAACCTGACTTCAGCAGAGGTCATCAAGTGGCTAGACCTAGAAATCATGTCACACCCGAAGCCCTACACCATCATCTGGCTTCACCAAGGAATAGAGCCTTGTGTCAACCAACAATTTCGTCTTTCAAACGACATCAATCCTTTCAAAGATGAGGTACTGTGTGATATTTCTTGCCTTGAATTTTCTGATTTTATTTTAGGAGAACCATATTTGTGGAAGTGCCATGTTGTGTATGATTCTAGACCTGGTAGTNGATTGTGAAGCATGAAAATATCCTAAAGTGGTATGGTCCTAAAGTGACATGTCTTAGAAGGAGAGTGACATGTGTTAGATGAAATTGAGCAGATGATGTGCCCCAAGGTGCTTGAAAATAATTCCACATGTCACAACATATGAATGCCACATGTCTCCAACTGAATGTTATGTGTCTCAACAGATGAATGCCACATGTCTTCGAAACTTGGGCACTTCGGCATTCGACAGTTTTGGACTGTGAAGCATGAAAATATACCAAAGTAGCGCAGGCCCAAAGTGATGTGGCAGCCTGACATCACTTCAGGACTTCGATGGTTCATCACTTCAGCATTTAGGAGTTTTGGATTGTGAAGCATGAAAATATCCTGAAGTGGTACAGTCTTGAAGTGATGTGTCATGAAAAGAGAGTGAAACATGTCACTCAGAAATGGGCAGATGACATGCCCCAAGGTGCCTAACATGAATTCCATATGTCGACACCAGATGGATGTTGCATGCCAGCCCTAGATGGATGCCACATGTCTTGATGGATGAGCGTCGCGTGCTTCAACACTTTGGGCTTTAGGACTTTTGGATTGTGAAGAATGAAAATCTCCCAAAGTGATGATCTCGTGAAATGATTAGCCAATGCTTATCACTAATTAACTTGGGCTTAAGTCATGTTTAACATTAAATACTTTGGAAGTTTGGCACTTCAACGATCAAAACAATGACTAGTTCAGACACCCAAATGTTGAGGTCATGGAGTGAATTTCCTAATTCCTTTTTTTTAAACCCCATGTGATTTTGGACCCCCGTATGGATGAGATCCATTGATTTGATCATCTTTTTGGATATTTACTGTTGAAAATTACCATGTCCTCTTTTACAATCCAGGCCTGAAAATGACCGCTCTGAATTGTTGTGTTTTGTCCACGGGAATTTCTTGTGCATACAATAAGGTTGGGTCGACCTGCTGTGAGCTCAATTAATGGAAAACATGATGATAATCATTCTGAACCAAACAAGACATTTAATTATCCTTCAAGAAAAAATAGAAACAAAAATGCACGAAGACTCAATCAAGAAAGAAACGATAAAAAACCAAGTCACTTAGTAATGGGAAACTGACTTAACCAACCAGAAGAGGAAAAATATGATGAAGGCATAGGGAAATGAGAGAGGAGGGGAAGGGGTGTAGACCTAGGTTACAACATTGGCTCCAACCAGGGATAAAAATTCCCTGTGGGGTGCTAAGAATAGCAGATCAGGTGCCTTACTTCTCAAGAAGTTGCTCCCACCTTCCTTTTCTTACCTCTACTTCTATTTGTAATTCATGTAACTCTAAAATTGTTTCTTAGCCATGCATCCTTGGAGTTTAAAATAGTAACTACACCCTAGTGCCTTTGTTTGGATATGGAGTCTTTGTTCAATATGAAACTTAAAACTACAGCTACACCCTAGTGCCTTTGTTGGGCTATGGAGTCTTTATTCACACACAATTGAGTAATCAAATGAAAAAATAAAGGAAAGCATCTATGGTACAAGATGTACCTTCCCTCATCCTTAAACAAAATAGTGTTTCAGGAAGCGCCCATTTACTGGGCCTCCGAAGATCTCTGCATCATCTATATTGTGCAAGATAAATGTGTTATTGTCTAGAACCTCAACCACCTTAAAAGGGACAAACCATAGGTTATCTAACTTATCGTGCTTGGACTTGTCATACCTTATTGCATCCCACCTCAAGACCAGGTTGCCTTCTTGAAATGTCTCCTTCTTGGTTTTCTTGTCAAAGGATGATTTGATCTTTCTCTGGTATGCTTCGGTCCTCTGATCCAGTGCTTCTCTCTTTTGTTCAACCTCTATAATATGGAATATTCTCCTTTGGATGTCATTTGGCTCCTCAATCTCTTCCTGTAAGAATTTTTGGACTGGTATACCAAGATGGGTGGGAAAACTAGCATGTACATCATAGACAAGATGAAATGGCGAGGTTCCCAAAGACTTCTTGGTGTTGATTCTGTCGGCCCACAAAGCATAATTGATTTTAGAGTCCTAGGATTTATTATTTTCGGTCAACAAATTCTTGATAATCTCGATAAGAGTTTTGTTTGATGACTCTAGAAGACCATTCCCCTGAGAGTAATAAGGCATGGAATGTGTCAAGGAAGTGTTATGACTTCCATAGAAGTCAGTCATGGCTTTGGACTTGAATTATTTGGATTTTTTTCTTATAAGCTTTTTGTGGTAGCCGAATATGGAAAAAATATTGGTTTCCAGGAAATGCATGATCACCTTGTCAGTGGAATTCCTGGTGGGAACAACCTCGATCCACTTGGTAAAATAGTCAGTGGAACTGAGAATCCATTTATGATACCCACTCGATGATGGATTTATCTCAACTATGAAGTCTAACCCCCAGTTGTGAAATGGACCACTGGAAATGATAGGTTTTAGGGGTAGTGATAATAACTTATGTTTTCCTGCAAATTTATGACATTCATTGCAGGCCCTAAAAGTAGTAAATATATTAGAGAAAAGGGTGGGCCAGTAGTACCCTTCCCTTAGGATTTTGAGAGATGTGGCCTTCCAATGTTGGTTTCCTCCACATACTCCTCTATTCATTTCTATTGTAACTTGTTTGGATTCATTTTCATCAAGTCAATTTAACGGGATGCTAGCAGGATCCCTCTAATACAGGTTTTGGTTTGAAATGCCGAATTTGATAGCCTTCAATTTGAGATACCTGGCCTTTGTCTTCTTCACATCTGGTGGAGATTCAAGATGTTGTATAAAATAAATGATGTTTCCATACCAAGGTGAAGAGGAGTAGTTTTCAAATACCTACATGTTGTTTTGTCAAGGTTGTATGATGGGTACATCTGATTGGGTGAAGATTTGATGTAATTCTAGCACCTTACAGTTTGATTCTGATAAAAACTTGGCAAGTCCTTGTCCCTTGATCATGTTGGTGGGTTTTAGGTGTAGGTCATACTCCAATAGTTTGACAATACACTTCCCTCTTTTCCTCTCACTTTCTTTCTAGAATAGACTCTCTTTGACACTGCATCTAGGAACAAAGGTTGTTATGATAGACTGTAACACATATACCCTGAAGGCCTTGAGTTCTTTGACCAATGCATAATCCTACTTTTATAATATATCATACTTCAGCTCAACATCCAGAAGGGATTTGCTAAAAAATGTTATGGCCTGTTCATTCCCTTCTCCATTTTTCTATAGTAGTACAACAACAATGGTTTCCTCAGAAGAGAAATAGAAGATGAAGAAATATTTGGCATATTAAGGGTTGTCTAATACATGGGATTCAACTAAAGCCTGCTTGTTCCTTTGGAATGTTGATTTTTCCTCTAGTGACCATTTTATCACAACTTTATTCAACATGTTAGTGATAGGCTTCAGGATTTCGATGAAATTTGGCACAAAGTGCCTTAGGAAGTTTATCTTGTCAATGATAGACTGGATAACCTTTTTATTTCTGGGGATTTCGATCTCTTAAATGGCATAACTCAATTTAGATCAATTTTTATACCTCAGGTTGATATGATGTGGCCTAGGAGATTTCCTTTTGGCATGGAAAATTGGGACTTGCTATGATTAAAATATATTTTGTATCTCTTGCATTTCCAAAAAACCTGCTCGAGATGATGCAAATGTCCATCATCATACTTGGAGAAAATGGTGATGAAATCCAAATATATAACCATAAATTTGTCTTTTTCCCCCACGAAAGCTATGTCCATGGCCCTATGAAAAATGGGCCCTGTGTTGATCATCCCAAAAGGAATCTTGTCGTACATGAATTTTCCCCATGGGGTGGTGAATGTTGTTTTTTCTTTGTCCTCTTCCCATATCATTATCTGGTTATAACTAGAGTATCCATCTAACATGGAAATCTTATGGGCACCTACTACCCTCTGTAAAATATGATCCATCTTGGGGAGGGGGTAATTTTCCTTTAGAGAACACTTGTTTAGATTTCAGAAATCAACACACAAGTGTATCTCCCCATTTTTCTTTCTCATGGGTATGGAGTTGGCCACATAGTGATTCAGGTGGATATCGGTGGCCACCCACCTATTCCAACTGTCTCCTCGTGTCTATTTTTTTTCAGCACGTTCTTCTATATTGATTTATAATTGTGAGTTCTACACTTATGGGGTTGTCTGAAGCCGAAAAAATTATCCAAGTGGATACAAGTGGCCTGTCACCTAATCCAATAGGATTATTTTGTATATTTTTATGTCATCACATCTTTTTTTACTTCCAGGGCTGTTTTGGGGCCCCAAACGATGTTTTTTTTTTCCCTCCATAGTCAAACTGTAGACAGAGTCAGAGTCTAATGGAATAATGTGTGGTTCTATTAAATACCTTTCCAACGGGATATAACACACCTAAAGCATAGGTTGTATGCAAAATTTATGACCCTAGGAAGTTGAGGTACCAAATTACACCAACTCACCCATAGGGCCCACATGAATTTTGGCGTTTCACCTTCTAGGGTTAGGTTTTTGGATGTCTAGGGTTTTAGAATTCATGAGTAATATGAAAAGGGACTCTAGAGCCTCATTGAAATCCATTCTGCTAAGACATATGTGTGTATCATCCACATGTCTTCTTAGAGATAGATACTACCATTCGAGCAAGTTTCAATTATGCAGTTTTACATTGTCATCCTATTTCATTATTTAATAGAAGATATTGTTCACTGGATAATTGTGTTATTCTTCCTATCAATATGTTTATTGTATTCAGTCTATTAATTAGTTCGTTCTTCTCCTAAATCCATATCAGTGGTATCAGAGCAGTCTGATCTTCATTTATTTTTCTTCGTGCATGTCCCCAACAAGGCTTGGGTACAAGAAGTTGGGACTCAAACCAATCGATCCATTACTAGATCGCTCATGCCGAGGTCGATAACAACCCATGGGAGATGAAAAGAACTATGATGGAGCAAGAGATCCTATTAAAATGTTGCTTGAGGAATCCCTCATGTGACAAAGAAATGAAATGATGGACAACTTCACGCAGATCCTTCGACGGTTTCCCATGGGAGAAGCATCTTCATCAAGCGGCCATGCAAGCCCCTTCAAGGTATAAGTAAATTTTGATATTTTGTTATTTGAGGGAATTTTATATGCAGATGTTGTATATAAATGGTTGAATCTTCTCGAAAGATATTTTTTCGGTCCACAATTTTTCCGATAGGGAAAATATCACTTTTTCACTCCTCAAGGTCATTCCCTGTGTTAAAGATTGGTGGGATACTTACTCTTAGCAAAGGTCCATGGAGGAATATGCAATTTTTTTGTTGGCCCCTACATGGGATTCCTTCTGGGATGTCATTAAATAATAATACTACCTTGTTGGAAGCTATGAAGACCAGTACACTAGATGGACCACCCTACGTCAAGAAAGGAACCAGACAGTACCAGAATTCACCAATATTTTCCATACCCTGCACACCAAATTGGGTATCAAAGATTTTGAGCATCATTTGGAGCTCAAATATCGCATCTATTTGCAAATATACATTCAAACATAAATGGAGTTCCTAGACATCACCTCATTAGGCACAGATTATAGATACGCTACCAAGATCAAGTAGAAATTTAAGAAAAAATGGCAAGAGTTTGGATCTGCAAACCCCTCACAGTCGAAGCAGGGAAAAGGAAACCCAAACCCACATAGAAAGGGACTAGGTCGATATGGTCTCCCTAAGGACAACCAGTCCAAGCCGAAACACAAGAAGGTAAATGAGAAGACAAATAAGGAGACATGAAAATAGTGTAAGTACCATAAAATTCCTTGGCACAACACCAAAGAATTCTGCTCCAAGAAGTCCCTCGTGGTCGAGCTGAAGACTTCCGAGTTAGAGGGAAATTTTGATTCTGAGTCAAATCTTGAAGGAGGGAAGTGGATTATCAATGTTGAATGCAGTTCCACTATCGCTACCACCAAATTATATCCAAGAGAACCAAAAGAACCAGAGGAAGGGGAACGCTTCTTTTACTCATAGATGTGGGTCAAGGGGGCTCTGATTAATTTCATTGTCGACAGAGGTAATAAAAAGAACCTGACTTCAGCAGAGGTCATCAAGTGGCTAGACCTAGAAATCATGTCACACCCGAAGCCCTACACCATCATCTGGCTTCACCAAGGAATAGAGCCTTGTGTCAACCAACAATTTCGTCTTTCAAACGACATCAATCCTTTCAAAGATGAGGTACTGTGTGATATTTCTTGCCTTGAATTTTCTGATTTTATTTTAGGAGAACCATATTTGTGGAAGTGCCATGTTGTGTATGATTCTAGACCTGGTAGTGTTATTATTACTTTGGGTAGAAAATTGTACAGGATCCCCAAGGTAGTGCTACCTACTATTATTTATTTAATATCTGCTAAGAAATGTAGTAAGGTCAATTCACAAACCAGGAAGTTCGTCTTCTTTGTGATCCATGCTCATAGTGAGTAGAAGTTCACCACCACATCCATGGCCTCTACACATCACCTCTCTTTGCAACAATAATAAGTGGAAGGGATCATGGAAGAATGTAGAGACATATTCTCCTCACCTATAGCGGTACCGACACACTGCCAATTCAAGCATCCAATTGATTTGACCCCCAAAACACCTCTACCTAATGGACCAATATATCTATGCTCTCTAATGGAGAATGATGAAATTAGGCATCAGGTATGAGATCTTCTGAAAAAGAGGCACATCATACCTACATCCTCCCCTTACGGAAGCCCGATTATACTAGTGTAGAAGAAGGATGGGACTTGGTGACTCTGCATTGATTACAGATCCTTAAAAAAAATCACAGTCAGGAAATGCTAACCCATTCTCAGGATTGATGACCTTATTGTTCAACTCAAGGGATCCAATTTCTTCAACAATATTGACCTAAAGTATGGCTACCACTAGGTTCTCATTGAACCAACTGATGTATGGAAGACAACCTTCAAGTTTAAAGAAGGTCTCTACGAATGACTGGTCATGCCCTTTGGCTTAACAAATGAACCAACCACTTTCATGATATTGATGGATGATGTATTGAGACCCTTCACCAACTGCTTTGTGGTAGAATATTTGGATGACATCCACATCTTCAACAGAAAGTGGGAGGAGCACATGCGGCATATTCAGCAGGTTTTGAGCACTCTGCGGCAACACAAGCTTTATGCCAACTTGGAAAAATGCTCTTTTGGAATGAACAAGGTCCAATAATTGGCCTACATCATTGGTGAGAATAAGATACATGTTGATCCAGCTAAGATCCAGGTCATCTGTGACTGGCCATCCTCGACCACATTGATTGAGCTTCGGAGATTTTTGGGACTAGATAACTTCTATCGATGGTTCATGTTTCGATTCTCCCATATTGCATGGGCCCTCAGCCAGGTTACCAAAGGTGGTGGTAGGGCCAAGTTCATTTGTGGGAAGGAGAAACAATGAGCATTCAATGATCTAAAGCATCACTTTTTCTTATCTCCAGTACCATCCTTGCCCGATTTGCAACACCCATTCGAGATTGCGACTGAAGCATCTGACTATGATGTGGGCACAGTTCTCACTCAACATGGGCATCCGGTGGCATACCATAGTGAGACACTCTCTGATACTATCCATAAATACCCCACCTATGACAAGTAAATGTATTCCATTGTAAAATCACGTCGTCAATGGAAACATTACATTATGGGGAAGGAGATGATCATACACATTGATCACAATTCTCTGTAGTTCATACAGACACAAGGGAAATTGCAGAACGACCTCCATCAGAAGTGATCCACCTACCTAAAGAAGTTACATCTCAACAAAAATTATAAGATTGGCTTCTATAATTGTGTCGTTGACTGCCTTAGTCAACCTCTTGTGGATGCACTCACCACTGTGCTCCATTCCTTTAGACATGAAGCATCTGAGTGGCCCCATCTTTATCAGCAAGATCAGGACTTCACCACCACCTATAAGCTCTTGGGTACAAGTGATCCTATCACTAATTTTCACATTCATGATATAATATTATGCAACCTAGGCCATCTCTGTCTTCCTACAAGCTAGCATGCAAAGCTGATTTTGGAAGCCCTATACAGTCGGGTGGCAGGACATTTTGATGTGGAGAAAATTGTGGCCATTCTTCATAAACATTTTTATTGGCCAAAAATTTGACATGACATCATCAAGTATATCATATATTTCACTACCTGTGCCATTTCCAAGCTATCCATCAAGAAGAAAGGCTTATACACCCCTCTTCCTATTATCAATAATCCTTGGGAATCCATCGCAATGGATTACATGTCTATCTTTCCATCCTCCAACGAAGGAAATGGTTGTGTGTTTGTGGTCATTGATCGGTTTTCAAATATTGCCATCTATTGGAACATGGGCATACCTAGGCTTCAACACTTCAACAACGCACCAAAAAAACCCTAACTACTGGCCCTTTCGACAACACCTGCGAAGCAGATGAAGTCTCACTCACGGTAGAGGCAGGGATGGTTGCAAGACTCAGGTGTCTGCAACCTTAGCTGGGACATAGATCTATGATTCTAACACTTAGAAAACACTTTAGAATAGATCATTCATCATCATTTAACCCTCATGGCACTCCACAGGTGGCATAGAGCACCACAACATTCACTTAGAGCTAGGTTAAGTTAGCACTTAGCAACAACAAAATAGGTCTAGCACTCAACACTTTCATATATGTCAGATCTACATCCATACATCTAAGAATCACAAAGCTTAGTAGATCTATCTAATTATATCATAGAAAATCACATAGCATAATCATGTCAAAGCACAACAAATGGAAAGAGACAAACACGTTAGGTCGAGGCACCAAGCACAACACATAGGTTTATCGTGGTTCACCCCCACCCTGGGGCTATGTCCACAAAGTCTTGTTCTTCTTTATTAGCTTTGGTCAATATGATTACAGCATAGAGCTCAACCTTGTACTCTGCATAGGATAGGATATCTGCAAGAACCTCACCAGATCCTCGTTCCTCGAGTAGATCTAGCAAAGAGCCTTCTTACAATCTATGCACTCAGCACTTACAACACTTTCACTCAGCTCTGCAAGTCGGTCACACAGTATACACAAAGCCTTTTCTATCACTTAACTTATCTGCCTCTCTTACATTGCCTAGNAACCTCTTTGGGCTTCTTTGTCTCCTTTGTCTTCTTTGTTCTACTAGGCCCAGGTCTATCTTGCACATCTTTTGGGATGTCGATGTCTGAAATTTTTGCAGGGTCTTATGAAACAAGGAGATTCACCGACCACTCCTTGGTGATCTCTTCCAGGTCTTCCTCTGTCAACTTATAGTAGTACTGGAGTTGTTCTTGGTGCTCATCAGCACCTGGGGTTAGGTATATAAAATGGCGGTCCCCACTGAACTTTATCATAGGTTGGAACCTCTGTAAAGTGTTCAGGGTTATGCAAGGTTCACTCCTTATGGATGCTTTCAGTTGATTATAATATACGTGGAAAACGACATTCGACTTCCATTTCTTTCTCATGTCGTTTGAGTACCACAAGGTACTGAACTTTGCAGCTAGTGGCTCAAAAGGGTCAAGGTCTGGGAAAGTTGCCCCTTCTGGTAACTCCCATGCGACAAAGGAGATTAGTATCAGGAGCCAGCTAAAATGGAATTCATGCCCCTAATCTTGAGCTTCTCTGCAATCAATCTCCATTTGATTCACCAGGTACTTCACCCAGTTCATCTGTAGTCCCTATGTGCACTTTCCTGGGAGGTCAACTACGAAGCCTAATACTTGTGTTGGTTGATTCTTACATACCAGCTTCTCTGCAATTAGTTGGCATGCAAGTCGCACTGTGCCACTTTCAATAGAATCTACATTGTAGCCTCTCGTGCCTTTATCAACATCACCATAGGCCTCTTTTATCTGTTGCGCAAGAGCACGGTCTGTGATCTTTCTAGGATAGTACTCATGGGGATTAGGGCCCTGCATGCTAAGCCCAGTGATCCTATTGATCAGTGCCGGATCAATAGCTATGCGGTGTTCTAACCACAAGCATCCTCCGTGGTAAATTTCTAGCAGTAACTTTACACTCCTCTCGTCGATGAGCCTTGGACTCCTGTGGACATTCTTCTTTCTGATATGACTCTCTCAGTCATTAAATAAAGAAGGAATTTTGTGATGGATTCCTCAAGCATAGTGAGCTCTTCATACATACACACTCGGGAAATATAAGTGGGGTCATGATGATCTCAAAACACTACACTAGGGTGACCGATCTTCTTGCAATGATCACTGCGTACAATTAGGAGTTCTGTAGGATTTGAGTTTTCAGTTGGCAAAAGTGTTCTTCGTGCACAGTGCGACGAGATAAATAGGAAATTCATCAATGGTCTAGTTACAACGAGTATGAATATTTCATGAACGTTGATCCATCCATTATGTCATGGTCCAACAGTCTAGTGGTGATCCTTTAATGATTTTTTGTCCATTCAGGGTGGAATTTGAATGGGTATATCAGTCCAACTGATATATTGTTGGGCCATGCCGAAGTGCCAGATGTCACTATTTTGATATCTTGACGAAACTCAATTCTTGTGATTTTTCCTTCTGCGAAGTTTCCTCCAAACCCTTCTATAACTTTTCGATCTTGTCTTTCTTCTTACTTAGCTTCCTAGCCTTCTTCNACAATCTATGCACTCAGCACTTACAACACTTTCACTCAGCTCTGCAAGTCGGTCACACAGTATACACAAAGCCTTTTCTATCACTTAACTTATCTGCCTCTCTTACATTGCCTAGATACTTATTTATACTTTACAAAATAGGCCTAAACATGGGTAAACCCATGGGTTGACATCCCATACCCATTACATTATCCCCAAAAACCCAAAAAGGATCCAAGAAAGGGGTCTATCTTCCACGATCTCCGCTTTAAGTTGTGCTCCATCTTTGACAAGCTGTCGAAGTTCCAAAAATGGTCAAATATGACCAAGTGTTTCCTCAAACTTGGTCAAGGACCAAAAGGCCCCCAAAACTCACCTGTGATTCATCTCGAGTCACTTAGGTCTTTGTAAAGTTTCCTCAAAGGTCTCGATCTTAGCTCGAACTGCTTCAACTTGTCTCTGTGCTACTGCTTTCTACTCAGCGAACTCCTGAACAACTGATAGGACCTTCCAGTTGTTGCTTGACTGTAACAAATATTTGTTCCAATAGTGTTCCTTGGCCTTCAATTTCTTCAAACAATATATAGGCCTCCTCCCGGCTCGGCTGGAGTTTTTGGGTGACTTCCATAACTTTGTTCTGCATGGTAAGAAAAATTTGTTGGGTGGTTCATTGTTCCTGGGATCTCTTCATCTTCTTGATAGGTGATAGGAGCTTGAGTTGTGCCTATACTGTATCTGTGTGCTACTTTGCTTCCTGGAGTTGGGACTCCAGTTTCTTCAACTCTAGGTCTTCAGATAGTTGCTCATATATCTGTGCGCTTTTGTTACTTAGTTGTTTTCATTCTCCAGCAAGTGTTCTAATCCTCTCGACTGCACTCTAAGCATCCAATTCTCATTGGTTGCGCACTTCTTGCCAATTCTGTGGTATGGTATGAAGTTCTAGTTCCACAACCCTTTGTTGAAGTTGTTGAATAATGTTAGCCAACTTCATCACTTGAATAATGTCAGCCAATTCCAATCTGCTTCACGAGCAACTGCTCTTTCTCTTTTTGGACCTTCGCTCTGTCTTCTTCAAATTTTTCTTGGAGATCATTCTTCTCTTGTTGTGCTTCTTGACGTTGCTCAACAATTTATTCCTATCCCTTCTTGAGGGCCTGGGTGGCCTACACTTTTTCTTCCTCAGCACGTCAAAGGTGTACTTCGACTATATCATCAATCTTGTGGAGTTGGAATGATTCATATCCTTCTTCTGTTGTTCTTTCTGGCAGAGGCGTAGTAGGGATTGCTCGGCTAGACTGGAGTGCCTATTGTACTCCTTGGAGTGCGATCTTAATCTAGTTATACATTTTTTATTTCTTCGCTTCTTGCTTCTCTATTAATCCCTTTGAAGCATCATTGACTGCTGCAATAATGAAATCAAAGTCATCCAACGTGAGGGCAGTTCGCATCTTAGTTACAGGGGTTCTTGGTTTCTTTCTGGAGGGGGACTTTAGAGGTGAAACATTCCTTTTCTTGGATGAGTCTTCTTCATCCCTGGGTGGTGGTACTTCATCTAATTTTGCACCTTCTTCATCATCACCTTCTTCGTCTGGCATAATGGAAGTCGTCCTTACAAATCTTCCATCTATATCCTGAACCTCTTTGGGCTTCTTTGTCTCCTTTGTCTTCTTTGTTCTACTAGGCCCAGGTCTATCTTGCACATCTTTTGGGATGTCGATGTCTGAAATTTTTGCAGGGTCTTATGAAACAAGGAGATTCACCGACCACTCCTTGGTGATCTCTTCCAGGTCTTCCTCTGTCAACTTATAGTAGTACTGGAGTTGTTCTTGGTGCTCATCAGCACCTGGGGTTAGGTATATAAAATGGCGGTCCCCACTGAACTTTATCATAGGTTGGAACCTCTGTAAAGTGTTCAGGGTTATGCAAGGTTCACTCCTTATGGATGCTTTCAGTTGATTATAATATACGTGGAAAACGACATTCGACTTCCATTTCTTTCTCATGTCGTTT
The DNA here is from genome assembly GCA_000966675.3 of Picea glauca. Taxonomy (NCBI): domain Eukaryota; kingdom Viridiplantae; phylum Streptophyta; class Pinopsida; order Pinales; family Pinaceae; genus Picea; species Picea glauca. The sequence goes on along the minus strand of JZKD02S2068831.1, from coordinate 12,526 downwards.
GAGTACCACAAGGTACTGAACTTTGCAGCTAGTGGCTCAAAAGGGTCAAGGTCTGGGAAAGTTGCCCCTTCTGGTAACTCCCATGCGACAAAGGAGATTAGTATCAGGAGCCAGCTAAAATGGAATTCATGCCCCTAATCTTGAGCTTCTCTGCAATCAATCTCCATTTGATTCACCAGGTACTTCACCCAGTTCATCTGTAGTCCCTATGTGCACTTTCTTGGGAGGTCAACTACGAAGCCTAATACTTGTGTTGGTTGATTCTTACATACCAGCTTCTCTGCAATTAGTTGGCATGCAAGGTCCACTGTGCCACTTTCAATAGAATCTACATTGTAGCCTCTCGTGCCTTTATCAACATCGCCATAGGCCTCTTTTATCTGTTGTGCAAGAGCACGGTCTGCGATCTTTCTAGGATAGTACTCATGGGGATTAGGGCCCTGCATGCTAATCCCAATGATCCTATTGATTAGTGCCGGATCAACAGCTATGTGGTGTTCTAACCACAGGTATCCTCCGTGGTAAATTTCTAGCAGTAACTTTACACTCCTCTCATCGATGAGCCTTGGACTCCTGTGGACATTCTTCTTTCCGATATGACTCTCTCATTCATTAAATAAAGAAGGAATTTTGTGATGGATTCCTCAAGCATAGTGATCTCTTCATACATACACACTCGGGAAATATAAGTGGGGTCATGATGATCTCAAAACACTACACTAGGGTGAACGATCTTCTTGCAATGATCACTGCGTACAATTAGGAGTTCTGCAGGATTTGAGTTTTCAGTTGGAAAAAGTGTCCTTCGTGCATAGCGCAACGAGCTAAATAGGAAATTCATCAATGGTCTAGTTGCAACGAGTATGAATCTTTCATGAACGTTGATCCATCCATTATGGCATGGTCCAACAGTCTGGTGGTGATCCTTTAATGATTTTTTGTCCATTCAGGGTGGAATTCGAATGGGTATATCAGTCCAACTGATATATTGTTGGGCCATGGCGAAGTGCCAGATGTCACTATTCTGATATCTTGACGAAACTCAATTCTTGTGATTTTTCCTTCTGCGAAGTTTCCTCCAAACCCTTCTATAACTTTTCGATCTTGTCTTTCTTCTTACTTAGCTTCCTAGCCTTCTTCCTAGTGAGATTCATCTCGGTCATCCTTTTTCCGTTCTGAGTCTTATCTTATCTCGACATAGTCACTTCGCGCTGCTGAGGTTCTTTCTTTAGATCCAAGGGTAATACTCCTTCATCATATGGATTAGGTATTTCGGTCTTTTGTGGTTCCTCTAGTGCTCTTATAGATTTGACATCCAGGTCCCTAGTGTTCAACAAGTGAGATCTGTTATGTTGTTCTTCCATCAAGTAGGCAATCCTTCTAGTCATAAATTCCATGAGTTCTTGCTTCTTCTGTTCTAGGGATTCATTTTCTTCTTTTCTCTGGATCTAGTATTTTTCAATCTAGATATTCCCTAACAAAGATAGAAACGAGGCACATTCTTCAATAAATCTAATGACTTCTAACTCTTCATCTATCAAAGCTCCATGGGTACTCATAGCTATTTGGGTAATTCTGCCACATAGGGTTACCATTTTTCCTTTAAACAACCTTATTCTTCCTAGTGAAGGAACCATAACAGGCCTTCCCAGGGTTTCCCAAGTACTTGATGTCATAATGTTCATCTAGGTTCCCTCATCTAGAGCACAGTCGATGTCGAAGTCTCCTATTCTTACTTTGATTTTCTCTTTTTCTTTGAAGATCTCTGACAAGCTGACATCTTTATGTTCATCTGGGATTTCTTTCATTTTCAATAACATAATCTCTTATTCTTTCTGGGGTTCTTCTATAATCTTAGTCTCTTGACCTTTCTCCATATTCATATTTTCAAGTCTAGTAATCATTCTAGGGAAATCCAATACTTCATGGTCCATAGCCTTACAAAAGACGCAACTAGGGTTTCTCCCAGGGAATTCCTTAGCAAGATGTCTTAGTCTTCTGCAACTGTAACAAAGAGTTAATCCTCTCTTTCTCTTCCATGATCCCCAACGTTTCTTGTACTGCGTGCAAGGATCATGATAGCTAGCTTGCAAAAATTTCGTTCTAGGATCCTGCATCCATTGGTTAGTCCAAAAATTCTTTCTATGCATAGGTATAACATATCTTTCATTATTCTTATCAGTTCTATTCATATCAAACGTTCTTTCATCTAATAATGCCCTATTTTTCAAGCTAGGAAAAAATCTATCAAGAATACCTAAATCCATACTTTAGAAACAAAAATTTTCAGTTCTTTTACTTCTATAGATTATAAAGCTTCTAAATCTAAGAACTTTTAACTATTCTTACCTTTATCAGAGCACAAAGCTTACAGATCTTACCTCTTTCTGTAGATCTGACTTGCAAACTTCCACATTAACCTTTCTTAGAGCAAAAAGCATTTAGATCTGACTTCTTTTCTTCAGATATTTCCTTCCTTATTTAGCACAGAGATTTTTGGATCAAGTGGATCAATGTGCACTAGGGCAGAGGTCCATGCACAAATCTTTTACAATTTTAGGACGGACTTTCTGCACAAAGATTCTTCTTCCTATGTTCCCAACAATCATAGTTTCAGGTCTCGACAATAGAACCATTTGTTGGCACAGGGGCAGACCTAGGGTTCAATTCTTCAACAACGCACCAAAAAAACCCTAACTACCGGCCCTTTCGACAACACTTATGAGGCAGATGAAGTCTCACCCAAGGTAGAGGAAGGTGTGGTTGCAAGACTCATGTGTTTGAAACCTTAGCTGGGACACAGATATGTGATTCTAACACTTATCAAACACTTTATCATAGATCATTATTCAACATTTAATCCTCATGGAACTCCATAGATGGCGCAGAGAACTACAACATTCACTTAGATCTAGGTTACGTTGTAACACCCTGTTTCCCCCAGTTTGTAAAAATAACTGGAATGGACAGAACTGTGGAAAACTAATGAATGTGATTATGTGATGTAAATGGACCTTATGGAAAAGGTCAATGAATGTGAATAAAATTATGAATTTATATTGCAGGACTACTGAGAGGGGATGTGAAAAAAAGAGACCACGATGGCGGTGGAAGGAACCTGGAAAGGTGGCATTAACTTCCACCGAGAATTAATACTGTATTTGGACTTCATTGGCTCGGAGAACCAAAAGTGGTTTGCTGGCCCTGAATTAAATGTCTTGCAGGTTGACAGGTTGATGGCTCCTCAGGAATTAATGAGGGATGGGGAGGTGAACCGCCCATCCGTAGAGCCCTCATGATTGACCAATGCAAGGGAAATCGCACCACACGCAACCTCGCAAGAGGATAAGGTGTGGGGTAGAAGCGATTGGGGGCCAAATGTGAGGGGAGGAAGAGAACTTTGGAAATATGCAGAGTGAGTGATAGAAGAGAGGAAGGAGAGTAACCTTCTCTCCTGGTCACTGGAAAACAGAGACGCAGTCTCACAACATCATGGTCTTAGCTCGGGGGTGGCTAGTGGTAAATCCGCTGGGAGTCATTGAGCCTACGATTAGGTGGAAACGAGCACCCCTCTCAGCAGTTTCTTAAACCCTGGTATTATTTCTGATAATTATTCCCATAAGCTGTAAAACTGTGAATGATTTCATTGTAAGAATGTATGTATGGTGTTTTGATCAATACTAGTAGATGCATGTTTATAATGGAAAGACTATGTATGTCTTATGTCTTCATAAATCGCTATTTATATGCTTACAGACCTAATTCAGACCGCATGTCTGACTTGTGGGAGAAAGATACCCTTATATGCCTCAGATAGTACCCTGGGTAAAAACATCCCCATAGAGAAACCCTCCTTGAAAAGTCCATCAAGAACCGGGAGAGAGAATGTGAAGGCACAAGGCCTTAGTAACCCTGCACGAGGAGGAATGATCCTCTTGAAAAGTTGAGATGGCAGCATAAGGATGAAGTATCGAATTGACGAACGATATCCCATCGGGAAATTTGCGGTCACACCCGACCGTTAGATTGGCAGGAGAAGGTAGGGTGTTAAAACGCCTTACCATTTGGTTTCCCCGTGTCTTCGTGGGTAGCAAAGAGATCAGGACCGTAGATCTCCAAGGTCCATGGGAGTATCTGGACCATTAATTTTTCCATGTCCAGGGAGTCGTGGAAGAATGCATGGGTAGGAACCAATCTAAGATGTCAGATCTCGGCTGGAAAACCCGACAACCATTAGATCTGTTAGGAGTTACCYRAGGGTTAAAACCCCRGTGTATAGGGGTGAAAACCTTGGAATAGATCTGAGTCATCCGAATGACGAAGGCCACATGCCGTAAGATTACCCATTTCAAGAAATCGRGAATCTCAAAATTGGGAAACCTGATGACGAGAGTTTKGGATTTTCCATCRTGAAAACCCCRGAATAGATTTGAGCCATCYGAATGACAGAGGCCACGTGCTGTAAGATTACCCATTTCAGGAAATCGACAATCATAGAATYGGGAATCCTGATGACGACAKTTCARGATTTTCCATGGTGAAAAACCTRGAATAGATCTGATTCGTCCGATTGCGGAGGCCACGTGACGTAAGATTACCCATTTCGGGAAATYRGGAATCGCAGAATCARGAATCCTGATGAGGAGAKTTTKGGATTTTCCATGGTGAAAACCCCGGAATAGATCTGAGCCATYTGAYTGACGGAGGCCACGTGCCATAAGATTACCCATTTYGGGAAATCGGGAATCYTGATGACGAGAGTTYAGGATTTTCCATGGTGAAGACCTCGAAATAGATTTGAGCCGTCTGAATGATGGAGGCCACGTGTTGTAATATTACCCATTTCRGGAAATCAGGAATCCTRGTGATGAGAGTTTTGKATTTTCCATGGTGAAAACCCTAGGATAGATCTRAACCATCCAATTTATGGAGGTTACRTGTCAAGAGATTAATMGAGAGTTTGGACTCTCGTGATGATAAACCCTGATGAATGGACGAGATTMTTTCAGAGGATCTCAGGGTCTATAACAACCGTTAGATGTGAGGAAGAGATGTYGAATTTAAKCCGGGGTGCGAATGTGCATTAAGGAAAGTAACAAGCATATATGGACRGCCAGAGTCCACCCACCCAGATCTACGACTGAGGTTTCATTYYGGAGCCCCCTTCCTGTTCTKCCTTTRGCAGTGGGTGGTGGGGGTCYRGAATCAGATGTGCCACTCTCRAACAGTTGAKATTAATTCACCTTTATCAACGGTGMTCAGGTGAATTCCGGACCCCCCTTGCCATTCT
>JZKD02S2068820.1:33300-51661 GCA_000966675.3 Picea glauca | reverse complement strand
GATGATTCTCCTCCCTTGTTTCTATTTAAATTGAATGTTTTGCATCTTGAGTCACTTGATTTTAGAGTGTTAGTCCATAGGGTTTGGAACCTTTCCCCTCGACCAAAAGGGGATAAATGTTGGCTAATTTGGTGGGATGTTACTTTATGATGGATGGTCAAATTTTTGTAGGGACAGGGAGGGTTGATTGCTTGTAAGCGAAGAAGAGAATCGAGGGAGGTATGGAGGCATCTTGAGGAGGTTCGAGTATTTTTGGAGGTCGATTTGTACAATACCTCTCTTTAAGGCGAAGCAACTTAATGGGAGATGGTTGTTTGCAAGGAGTATATTCCCAAATATGCTAGGATTTGTGCCCGTGTACAGTGGATCTATGAAGGGGACATAGGCTCCAAAATTTTAATTTGGCTACTTGTAGTGCAAAGTTTTTGTTGATTGAGTCCTTGGGCTTCATAGGGAATATGGGTCATTCGAAGAGGATGCCTCCAAGATTTGATAATTGTTTGGGTCACATTTTCAACGCTTTTTCTGCCATATCTGTTGTGCTCTCTAAGGAGGAATCTTTGAATGCCTTACCTCTATGAAGAATGGCAAGTCACCTGACATTGATAGATTGGTGTGTGAATTTTTCAAATTAATGTGGGACTTGATGGTGGGTATCTTTGTCGCATGGCCAATGAGGCCTTCTTCAACAATTTGACAACCTCTCTCAATCAAGGCTTTATCAAGTTAATTTTGAAGAATGCATCACAGGATACTATTGGGGGATGGAGGCCCATTACTCTTCTTAGCATCTCCTATTAGATTTTGGCTATGGCCCTTGCTCACTGAGTGCGAAGAGTTGCTTCATAAATGGTTAGGTAGAATAGACAAGGTTTGTCCAGGGTAAGTTCATCCTTGATTCTGTGATTTATACATGGGAGGCTATGGAATGGGCTAGAGAGATTGGCCAGGACTCTTTGTTTCTCGAAATCATCTTTGATAGGGCATATGATAGGGTTAATTGGTTCTTTATTATAGATATGCTTCAATTCCTTAGGTTTGGTTCCAACTATGTTGTTGTGGTGAATACACTCTTCTCCAATGCCTCAGCCTTGTTTCTATGAACAAAACCTTGATTAATTGCACCCATCTTCATCGATTGATGAGGCAAGGGTCTTGTCTTACCCCTTATTTGTACATCTTAGTTGCTAATGCCCTGGGATATTTATTGGAATTGACTTAAGTGCAAGGATGAATTCGGGGTATTTCTCTACTAGATGGGTTTGAAATGGTTAATAACCATTTTGTTGATGATTATTTTCTCTCAGTTTAGTTAGATCATTTATTAGTGGAGGCTACTAGGGGTTGCTTGGATGTCTTTTGTAGTGCTTCTAGGGAAATAGTTAGTGAGAGGAAAATTGATTATTGGTTGGTTGAACTCGATGACCCTTGAGGTTGGATCTCCTCTCTATGGAATTGGGTCAATCTTGGAGTGATTGTCTGGTCCCCGAGGATTCTATTTGGTACAAATGTTTCGGTTGTGGATGCATGGGATTGGTGCCCTTAAAGGATTTAGGAAAAACTTCTCATATAGTATTATAAGGATCTCTTCGTTGCAGGCAAATTGACAGTTGTTTCACAAATCCTCCAAGCTTCTCACATTTATTACATATCTTGCTAGCTTCCAAGCAAGGCCCAGTTTAAGAACTTGGAGAAGGTCCTTAGGTTTTTTGGTGGTCCAAGTGTCGTGGTGAGAGAGGACTTGTTCCTTATGAGGTGTGCACTATGCTTAAGGAGGAAGCTGGTCTAGGCCTTATTGATGTTGTGTCTCAAGGTTGTATTTTGGAAGAAAAATGGATAGTTAGGTCCCTTGAAGGATCTGCTCCTTGCAAAACCTATTGCAATATTGGTTCCAATCTGGTTAGCATTTGCTTTTAGTTTGAGTTACTTTTGGGTTATGTGATATCCTCTCTTCTCCACATCTCCCTAAGATTTTTGTGTCCTTCATTTGTCATAGCATGTGGGAGGCTTGGAAGTTTATTGACCCTTTGGTCAGGTGGAACTTCTCTGGTAGTTGCACATGATGGGATTTGGTTGGTGCCCTATTTTGAGTTGGTTTCATCAAGGTCAATGTGTTACTATGCATTTGAGATTTTTGGTGCATAGACTAGTGAGGAAATATATTTTTTTTTGGAGAGATGTTTAGGATTTTGAAACCAAGGACTAGATGGATTGGAGATTGCTAGCTCGTCTGAAAAACCTTGATGTCATCTGATAAGATGGTTATTAAGGATATCATGGGGCTGATTCCTTATGAAGAGCTGTACAAGTTGAACACTGATATGTAGGGGCCTTTATGGTGAGTTTGGGAGTGGAAATTTGAGAAGGTGATTCGATAGTATGACACTAAAAAATGTATGCTCTACTGTATTGGAAGCATCTTTTGTCTCTTGTATTGAATGCTACATGGATCTCTTTTGATTTGATGGATCGATCGATTCGATGGTGTTGGCGCAAAATTGGAGACCAGGGTTCTTGGAGGTTACCAACAAAGATATCGCTGTAGTCTTCCAGTGTTGGCATATTCAACCTTCCGCCAGGGAAGGAGGTCTCACCCGAAGCGCAGCTAAGACTTGTGTGAGGTGAAGTGAATCAAAGAGGATGCGTCATCAAGACTGGCGCAACATAAAGCAGATTCATGCTTTCACATATAAAAAATTATATCACCAAGAGTCTAAAACAACATAAACATCAGAATAACTAGGTTGCATAGCATACATACAAGTCCATATATCTGAATTAATGGTTAAATACCAAATACATAGTACAAAAGTAATTGTGCAATGAAGAAATTACAGATTCATACACATCATAACTAGAATTTTAGGGCCCAATTGATCTCTTATATTATCAATGTCTCAGAAGTCATTATCCCACAAGTATAGCCTTCTATCATAGCTTATACATTACTCTCCATGTTCCTATACCCTCTACAGACTCTATCGTTACTGCGTAATCACAATTATTCCCAAAAAACCCATTACAATAGCTTATTGTATCGGACACAATAACAACAATGGTGATAGCTTGATAATAGAGGGAACCAACAATAATACTAGTAGCAACAATCTAGCAACGCACAATATGACTAACTTCCAACCAACCCTTTCCCATTACATATTCCCATATTTCTAGTTTTCCTTCGGGCACTTCTTGACTTCTTGATTCTGCTTCTGTTGCTTTTCCCGCTTTCTCCTTTCATGCGCTCGAAGCTTCTAGCTCTTTCCACTTGCTCGTCCAGTTGGTGCATGCTTTGTTTTCACTATTGGTGCACTTGCATTTAGCTTTCTACTTATCCTAGTTGTTCTTTGTCGCTTCTAATCTTTCGCTGGATTGTTGCGCTTTCCCACAAAACTTTGGCCTTTCCGCAAAATTAGGTTCTCTTAAAAAACAGAGGGCCCAACATATGGCTACACAGTATTTGGTTGCTTCGCCTCAGTTCTAAACTCTAGATTTTTTCTTTGCTTGTTGTCTACTAGGGTTTGCAATCTAAAGCTAAAATCAATCTAACAGATGGCCTTTGCCTAGTTTGCAACCAACCAGACATAGTGAAAGACATCTTGTGAAACTACAAGTTTACGAGAAGTTTCTAGAGTGTGACACCCAATTTTGTTTCAGGGACAACTTCATTAGCTAGCAATGTTGCTTGGCAACTCCGAATCCATCATACTTTATCCCTTCACAGGAATTTGGGATTTTCTTAAAAGTTAAGATCATACTTTATCCCTTCACAAGCATTTGGGATTTGCCTAAGAGTTATTGCATTATTTACCATTTGGAAGCTATGGTGCAAATATGTTTCTTATGATGAGGTTAGTTCAGTCCATTCTTTTTGTCACTCTTGGTGGGAAGAGGTATGTATGCAATTGTTTACCATAGGTTACCTTTTGTTTGAGGATATGCCAAAGAATCAGATGCCCTAGCTTATTCCGACTTTATTTCTACTTTAGTAGCATTGAGTGTGATGCCCCTTTCCCAAGAGTAGGCCAATAGGGAGTGACTTAGTAGTCTATTTGTTCCCGTAGACTATAGTCAGGCACAAACAGGGAACAAGAGGAGAAATAAGGGAGATCTGGTGGCTAAACGATGAATTAAGCCAAAAAGCATAGGAAAAGTCACTTAAGCCTAAGTCAACGGAGAAATAGAATGAAAAGGTGTTAAGGGGGGGACTTAATTAATTAATTACTCACTTTAGGAGGAAAAGCGCCTAGCTTAAGTGATGTCAATGGTGAATTAGATTGGGAAGAGTATAAAGGGAGGAATTCGACCTAATTCCTCATTATGTTATGATTTGATATTGAGACAGTTTCCAGAGGAGGAGGAAATCGACCCCCTTGTTGTTTTGTGGATTTCTGGAAGAAACCACCACCATTGATCGGTTTCGATGTTGAGAGACACACCCTAGCCTATCGGAGACACCATCCAGGTGTTTCACTGTGCTATTTAGGAGATCCAATACAATGATTATGCAGCTCAACCAGTGAGGGTGCAAGGGTTAGAGAGAGGGTTTGTGTGGCCGCACGAGACAGAGGAGTATCTTACAGATTCCTTCCGACCCAGTTGAGAGCTAGCCATGGCGCATCTTTTGAGCCACCAGTCATCAGTTTTTGACGGTGGAATCTCCCAAAGTGCAACAAACAACCAGTTAAGGTGCAACTCTTGAGGAAGCACATTTGGGGTTCCAGGGGGTATTCTGGAGCAGATCTAAGGAAACCCTTCTGACCCATTATAGAGGAGGCCAGGATGATTGTTTCGAGTCATACATCATCAGATTCCGCCGGTGGGATCACTAGGGTGCACTCCCACATCCCAGGAGGTGCACAATCCCCTAGGGGGTGACATCCAGAGCTTCAAAGGTCGGATCTTCAGTCCGACAGTTACCAGGATCAGTCTAGAGACTAGGGCGCTCCTTTTGGGACAGTTTTCAGTCTATTCTGACGCGTATCACCATCGGGGCGAGGTTTCTAGTATTTGCAGCAGTTGCCATGAACTTTTGGAATTGCGTTTGTCGATCTATCCGTGCATGCAAAGATCAACCTTCATCTTCTGGTCATGGGTATTTCTTGTTAGTTATTTGTATTCCAGTGACGATCTATGAGATCTAACTGATGACTAGTATATCTACTTCCARCATATTATTGTATTTCCTRTTTTTTCCTCATATTATATATTAGTGAGYTATGTTGTCCTTTCTTTCGCATGCATCATATATATACTGCTAAAACACTAAATGAATGAAACACACATGCGAAAATCACCAAGCATGTTCACACATTAACTCAAACGCATCYAGAAACTCCAAGAGTATCATATCTCGGTGACAAAACAATAGTCAACAGTAGATATCYAGATCAGTTGGATCAGGGATATTTCAGTGGTATCAAAGCCTTCTTCTTGCCAACYTGTGAAGAAGTGCTTCTCATGACCCCATGATTCYGGGAAYAGGTGAAGAATACCCAGAGGGYCGAGGACATATTGGGGACGAGTACATTTAGTACCACAGAGGTCAYAACAAAGATAGGAGAGATAGAAACCAAAGGGATTACACTCCCTTCCACACTCAGTCAGATACATAACCAAAGTTAGAGGACAGAGAGCATATCAGTTTAGACACAGAGGCCGAGATAGAGAGAACTATGGGTGAAAGGTGTGAGACACCCGAGGGTAGGGGTAAAGGCCCTGAGACACATGTTGACAGTACACAGGGCATGCTGAATGACCTAGCTAGAGGACAGAGGGATATGATGAACGCCATACAACAGATGGCTATCATTGCACAGATGCTCCACCATAGCATGAGCACTATAGGTGCCAACACCGCAGGAGGAGCAAGTGGTTCAGGAGGACACCAGGGAGGTGGGGCCAGTGAGTCCAGTGGATCTCAGGGCGGAGCTAGTCCACACCCTTCACCAATCCGAGCCTACACATTGTCTGGGAGGATTCCCCGACCTTTATACCCATAGTTCCAGGGAGGACATCCATTGAGACAACCATTGGGACAGTCAGGGCAGGCAGGAGGACAGCCGGGTCAGGGACAGGCAGTGCCATAGGATCCGTTCGAGGAGTACATGAGACACTACTTGGCACTAGGACCAGAGTTCCATGCAGACATGAGTTTGATGGACTACTGTTTGATCAGATATCAAAACAGACCCCAGGAGGCACAAAGAGGCAACAAGCAAACTCACAAGATGGATTTCATCAAGAAAGTGGGAAAGCTCAACATTCCTACTTTCGACGGATCATCATGTTGCTCAGCTCAAGCATGGGTCCAGAAGCTTGACACATACTTCAAGCTTACCCTGATGACAGAGTCAAAAGCTATCAACTTCACCACCTTGCACTTGGATTGGAGGGGGAGGCCCACGAGTGGTGGTACCATGGGCTGGTGACCTTGGGTCACAACCACATTACGTTATATTTGGAGTTCATGGAGAGATTGGTGGAGAGATTTGACAGGAAGGATCCAAAGCTCCACTTTAGGGATCTTACATAATTGAGACGACCAGATCAGTTGAAGCCTTCATCACAGAGTTCCAACAGAAGGCAGTGGCCGTACAGATATATCGGAGCATAGACCGGTGATGTTGTTCACCGAAGCATTAACAGAGCCATTGAGGGGTTGGATTAAGGCTTTCAAGCCTCACACCTTACAGGAGGTCATTGTGCGCAGGAGAGACATGGGGGACTCAACACTGAAACCCAAAATCTTTACCAAACCCTTTGTACCACAGAGAGTCAAGGATCAGAAAAATCCTTAAAGGAAATGGAAGGGTAAGCCCATGCTGGATGATGACACGAGACGAGAGTTGATGAGGAAGAAGCTTTGCTTCTCTTGCAAAGACCCTTGGGTCCCAGGGCATAGATGCATGGGAAAGGGATAGATCCACTACATTGAAGTGGAATCAGGCAGTGAGGAGGAGGATGAAGATATCGAGGCACAGGTAGACAGTGATTCAGAGGATGAGACCACACAGGAGCTAGAACAACAGCTGAAGAAACCTCAGATACTGGCAGGGGCACAGCCCAAGGAGACAAAACCTCGTAGGGAGGTGAAAGGGGGAACCATAGAAACCCTTTCAGGAGTACCCAGGTACAACACTCTCAGGCTCAAGGGCCTTGTACAGGGGCAGCGCATGACCTCTTTAGTTGATGGTGGGGCCACCCACAATTTCATAGATGCGTCCTTGGTAGCCAAGAGGGGGTTACACACTGAGGAGTTTGAGGGATTCCACGTGGCAGTGGCAGATGGATACACGATGACATGTTTCGACATGATCCCAAACCTAGAGGTCAAACTAGGCAACTACACCTTGACCGATACTTTCTGTGTAGTTGACCTATCAGATACTGATGTAGTATTGGGGGTACAGTGGTTATATTCATTGGGGAAGATTGGGTTCAACTATCAGACGTTGACCATGAGCTTCAAAGATGCCAGTTGATCGAGAGTGGTACTGAGGGGCATGTCTACAGGAGCACCATGAGCAGTATCAACAAAACGGATGGAGCGGATCTTCCGTCATGGTGATGTAGCCTATGCAACAGAGTGTTTGATCACCACGCGGAAGGATTCAGAGGGTAGAGAGCATTACCACCCACAGATCAGAGAGCTTCTGAGTCAGTATGAGCTAGTTTTTGGGATGATACCACCAGACAAGGGATTTGAGCATATGATCAAGTTGCAGGCAGGGGCTACACCGGTGATCACCGTGCCCTATAGGCACTCCAAGAGATTCAAGGACGAGATTGAGAAAGCAATCAAAGAATTGCTTGCGATGGGGCACATCAGGCCCAACATGAGTCCTTTTGCCTCTTTAGTCGTTCTGGTACTGAAGAAGGATGGCACATTGCAGATGTGCATTGATTACAAAACTCTCAACAAGAAAATGATCAAGAATAGGTACCTCATTCCGTGCATAGATGAGTTGATGGACGAGTTACATGGGGCAATTTTCTTCACCAAGATTGATTTGCGGTTAGGATATCATCAGATCAACATCAGGGAGCAGGATATAGAGAAGACGACATTCAGATGCCATTTCAGACATTTTGAGTTCTTGGTCATGCCGTTTGGATTGACCAACGCACCTGCCACTTTCCAGTCTTGCATGAACCACATCTTCAGAGGGTAGTTGAGGAAATACCTTTTGGTATTCTTCGATGATATATTGATCTACAGTAGGACGTGGGATGAGCATATGGTACATTTGGAGGAGGTCTTGGGCATTATGCAGGCACAATCATTATATGCCAAGGAATCCAAATGTGAGTTTGGCATGAGAGAACTACTGTACTTGGGGCATATCATTAGTGAGCAGGGAAGTATAGGTTCATCAGGAGAAGATCAGGGCCATTTCGGATTGGCCAGCACCCAAGAACCTCACGGAGCTGAGGGGATTCTTTGGGTTATGCAGTTACTACATGGAGTTCATCAAGGGCTTTTCACAGTTAGGAGCACCACTCACAGATTTGATCAAGAAGGGCACCTTTTAGTGGACAGAGGAGTCACAACAGACATTTGAGAAAATGAAGGAGGTTATGAGCACATGCACTGTTCTAGCCCTTCCAAATTTCTCACAACCGTTCGTCTTAGAGTGCGTCGCATTAGGGGTGGGAATTGGAGCAGTTTTGATGCAGGGAGGCCATCCCATTGTGTTCGAGAGCAGGAAGCTTAACGAGTCAGAGAGACTCTACTCTATTTACGACAAGGAAATGCTAGCAATCATGCATGCCTTAACCAAATTCAGGCAGTATTTGGTAGGTAGCAGATTTGTAGTGAAGACTGATCACAACAGTCTCAAGTATTTCCTGTATCAGAAAGACCTCAGTGATAGACAATAGAAGTGGGTCTCAAAGATCCAAGCCTTTGACTTTGACATTGAGTATGTAAAGGGAAAGAGGAATGTCGTAGCAGATGCCTTGTCCAGGAGGCCACCGGGGTGTTCGATGATGGACATTTGCACAGATTGGAAATCACATTTGTTGGTGGAGTACTCCAAAAACAAATTTGCTTGTGAGGTGATGGATGGACAGGTGGTTGATGATAGATACCAGGTTCTAGATGATATCATTTTCTACAAGGACTGGATCTACTTGGTTCCAGAATCTACCTTGAAGGGGAAGATTCTGAAGGTGTGCCATGATTCGCCTACAGCTGGGCATCAGGGGTACTTCAAAACGTATAGGCAGATCAGGGAGAGATTCTCATGGAAGGGTCTCAAGGGTGATGTACTGAAACACATTTGGGAGTGCACTTGTCAGTAGAACAAGTCTGAGAAGACACACCTTGCGGGGTTACTTCAGTCTCTACCTATTCCGGAGTAGAAATGGGAGAGCATTTCTATGGATTTCATTACAGGCCTTCCTCGAGTGCAGGGCAGGGACTGTATATATGTGGTGGTCGACAGGCTGACCAAATTTGCACATTTCTTTGCCATACCCACGGACTACAAGGCCATACATGTAGCAGAGTTATTTTTCAGAGAGGTATTCTGGTTGCACGGCTTACCCAGGCTGATACTCAGTGATAGAGATGGGCGCTTCATCAACGTGTTTTGGCAGGAGCTTTTCCAGTTACCGGGCATAGAGCTAGCCACGAATACTAGCTACCACCCACAGATAGATGGACAAGCAAAGATTATCAACAAATGGGTGGAGGGGTATCTGAGGAACTATGTAGGAGGGCAACAACGCACATGGGTGAGATGGTTGCACATGGGTGAGTATTGCTACAACATGACTTACCATATGTCTATCAAAATGTCACCATTTAGAGCATTGTATGGATACGATGCACCCTCTTTTGTGGAGACGGTGTTTGGGGATAGCAGGGTCTCGGGGGCCAAAGATTGGGTGGAGGAGAGACGGAGGATTCTGCGGGTGGTGAAGGAAAAATTGCAGGCAAATCAGAACCAACAAAAGATCTATGTAGACAGGCAGAGGGTAGAGCGTAGTTTCGAAGTAGGAGACTTGGTTTTCCTACGGTTATAGCCATATAGACAGTCCTCCTTGAAGAGGAGCGGAGTAGAGAAGCTGAAGCCGAAATTTTATGGGCCATACAGAGTCATCAAGAGGGTAGGCGAGGTGGCATACGAGCTAGAGCTACCGGAGGGTAGCAAGATTCATAACGTCTTCCACGTTTCTTGCCTTAAAAAGGCAGTGGGACAACAAGTCAACATTTCAGAGGAGTTGCCACCCTTGGATGAGGAGTGCCAGTTGGAGCTAGTGCCGGAGGAGGTGCTCGAGCAGAGAGAGCTCAGGTTGAGGAGCAGGGTCATCAAGGAGTGCTTGGTTAGATGGAGGGGACTTCCAGTGGAGGATGCCAGATGAGATGGAGAGCATATTTTGCAGCACCCATGATTGATGTTGCTTGAGGACAAGCAATCTCGGGAAGGGAGGATTATGATGTCCCATTCCCAAGAGTAGGCCAGCAGGGAGTGACTTAGTAGTCTATTTGTTCTTGTAGACTATAGTCAGGCACAAACAGGGAGCAAGAGTAGAAATAAGGGAGATCCGGTGGCTATACGATGAATTAAGCCAAAAAGCATAGGAAAAGTCACTTAAACCCGAGTCAACGGAGAAATAGAATGAAAAGGTGTTAAGGGGGGGATTTAATTAATTAATTACTCACCTTAGGAGGAAAAGCGCCTAGCTTATGTGATGTCAATGGTGAATTAGATTGGGAAGAGTATAAAGGGAGGAATTCAACTTAATTCCTCATTATGTTATGATTTGATATTGAGATAGTTTCCAGAGGAGGAGGAAATCGACCCACTTGTTGTTTTGTGGATTTCTAGAGGAAACCACCACCATTGATCGGTTTCGGTGTTGAGAGACACACCCTAGCCTATCGGAGAGACCATCCAGGGGTTTCACCGTGCTATTCAGGAGATCCAGTACAGTGATTGCGCAACTCAGTCAGTGAGAGCACAAGGGTTAGAGAGAGGGTTTGTGTGGCCGCACGAGACAAAGGAGTATCTTACAGATTCCTTTCGACCCAGTTGAGAGCTAGCTGTTGATGAATGCAACTATGTGAGACATTCTCCAGCTTACAAACCTGTGAGATGTGGATCGTTGCAGCCATGTGATTCTTTCTCTCAGCTTACAAACCTGGGAGAAAGCCTCTGAGAAGGGTACGTGGTTCCTGCCTGAGACAGAGCTAGGAACGTAGAGATGACCTCTTCCATTCAGAGAGTTGAGAAGAACTCCAGATGATTATCTAGTGGGAAAGGCGATCTGTTGAGTTAGACGCACCTGTGGCTGAGCACAAGGTGAACGTGTGAAATCCCAAAGTGCTGGGTGCATTGTCATGTGAACAGAAATGAAGATGATGTATTAACCTCCTCTGAGTAGCAGAGTTGACGAGAAGACTCTAGATGATTCTCCTGTGTGAGGTAGTGGGAAAGAAGATCTGTAGAGTGGACGTGCCTGTGGGCGAGCATAGGTGAACGTGTGAAGATCTGGTTCTTCTGTGTAATGCAGTGAACCAGATGTGCCCCTAGTGGATGAGTACTAGTGGGTGTATTAGATCCTTTGCTATATATATTGTTCAAGAGTCAGACCTGCCTGTAACCCTAATTGTTATGTAAAGGGTACAGGTTGGCCCCACCTTAATGTGATTAATAATAAATGTAAAAGATAATTAATCTAGTCAATATTAATTATAATAATAATAATAATAATTATAATGTGACTTAGAGAGGTCGGCCCTATTGAGTCAATAGACACTTCTGTTGACAGGTTTAGGTTAGTATAAGTAAAGGTAAAATCCCCATTGTGGAAACATATCTTTCATGTAAGTTTGGAAATTTCAGCAAGTACATTTACTTGGGAAAAGTGCGCACCTCTCTTGGGTGCTAGTCTTCTAGGGTTTGAGCACCCTCTTGTATGCTAGGTCTTTCTTGGTGGTGAAGGTCTTTCTCTTGAAGAATATAGCAAAGGATTTGGTTGGGTTTTCTTCCCTTGTTGAGAAGGGTTTCCCAGGATACTTCTTGTGTTCTTGTGCATGGTGTTTCTTCTTGTGATCTTGGTTGCTGCAACATTATTGTCTATGGTTAAGTTAAATGCTAAAATGGAATGAACTTCATGCTTACCTAGCTTATTGAAAAATCAACACTAGCCAGGGCGCATCTTTTGAGCTAACAGTCATCAGTTTCTGATGGTGGAATCTCCCACAGCGCAGCAAACAACCAGTTAGGGCACAACTCTCGAGGAAGCACATTTGGGGTTCCAGGGGGTATTTCGGAGTAGATCCGAGGAAACCCTTCCGACCCATTACAAAGGAGGCTAGGATGATCGTTTCGAGTCATACATCGTTCGATTCCGCATGTAGGATCACTAGGGCGCACTCCCACAACCCAAGAGGTGCGCAACCCCCTAGGGGTGACATCCAGAGCTTCAGAGGTCGGATCTTCAGTCCGACAGTTACCAAGATCAGTCTAGAGACCAGGGCGCTCCTTTTGGGACAATTTCCAGTCTATGCCGACGAGTATTGCCATCAGGGCGAGTTTTCCAGTATTTGCAGCAGTTGCTGTGAGCTTCCGGAACTGCGTTTTGTCAATCTATCCGTGCATGCATAGATCAACCTTCATCTTCTGGTCACGAGTATTTCTTGTTAGTTATTTGTATTCCAGTGACGATCTATGAGATCTAGCTGATGACTAGTATATCTACTTCCAACATATTATTGTATTTCCTGCTTTTTCCTCATATTATATATCAGTGAGTTGTGTTGTCCTTTATTTCGCATGCATCTTATATATACTGCTAAAACACTAAATGAATGAAACACACATGCGAAAATCAGCAAGCATGTTCGCACATTAACTCAAATGCATCCAGAAACTCCCAAAGTATCAAATCTCAGTGACAAAACAATAGTTTAGCATTAGATATCCAGATCAGCTGGATCAGGGATATTTCATTGAGGAAGAGGATATAAGACTCCATTTTGTATATCCGTTTGCTTTTTTTTTTACATGTGGTTCACGGTGCTGGATATTGGTGCTCGCTACGTCCACAGAAAACCTCCCCGAAATCCGCGAGAGAACATGGGGTGGCCGAGCATTTTTTAAGTATTGGGGGCTCAACAACAAGAGCATCTTATAGACCCATTAAAGGGCACAACATGTCACTCCAAGGATTTGAACCTGGGTGGGGAGGGTAACAATCATTCCTCCCAACCACCCAAGTTACATCCAATGGACATTATATCCGTTAGCTTTTATGTTTCAACTTTGTAAATATCTACTTGTTAACATAAGACATATTTTTCAAATATACTATTGGAAATATATACATTGTATATTGCTGCATCCACGATTCCTTAACTTGGTATCCTTGTTGCACCCACATTCTATTTGCACTTGTGCTTGCTCCTACACCCACATTTTTTGTAAGTTAGCATTTCCATCATCTAGAGATTGCTTCTAATTGGGAAAACTACATCAATAGTTGCAACAATCATGAGGAATCTACCAAGCACTTAGTTGAGTATTAAGTCATCAAATATCTTTGTATGGATAAACTTTTGACAATATTTTTTTTCTGCAAAAGACTCTTACTTTCACAAACTATTATACAAGTATAGATCATGCTAAGACATATTCAATCTATATGTGCTTCAGGGAAGAATATATTCATACTCTTGATATCCTTGGATGACTAATTCTTTTGGCATGAGGGGAAAGGGAGAAAAAGAAAGTTCTTAAATGAAAGGAAGAGCCCAATTGCCATGGCCTCCTGTAATAGAATGATATCCATCCTAATTGAATGGATGGTGTTGCCACCTAATCCACACCTCGGTTCATGTGGAAGAAATCTTCAATCCACTGAGTGCGGCCTTGGGAGCGAGTCTCGAGTCAGGTTGCTGTCACCTGATACTCAACTCCTCCATCTAGGCTAACTCCTAGCGAAGCCAAAGGGGGTAGTCTATAATCAAATAATCTAAGGCTGGTTAAGCTAAGTACAAGAATTCTAGGAGTTAAATGAAACAAAAGCAAATACTAATCTAGCAGCATATAACGACACATCCAAAGATTGCTGATGCGAATGATAATAAGCAGATAAAATGCTCCAAAGCAAATGATAAAAAGCAAATGAAAGTATTGTAGAGACCAGTGCCAAAAGTGTAATGCTGCAAGATAAATGTTTTGAATTGCTCTTGATGAATTTTAGTTAATTAAGGGGTTTCACTTGGATTTAAGTTAATTCAATGAGATGGATTGGTAGTGCTGATTCACTCACCATTGCAAGAGATTGTAAGCAAGAAATGAAAGATCTAATCTATCATGTGTTGCTTTTAAACTATTATCCCTCAAATAGGTACAAGCGAAACTGCAAGGACTTCCAACAGGGAGAGAACTGATCTGAATGAGTATCCCCCTGAACTCACAAGCAATTTGCTGGTATTGATCCCGTATTGAGCAATAATGGCAAAAGGCTACCTAATTAGACTACTCTGCACAAATCAAGTTCCTTTTTGATCATGCCAAGATCAAGCTATGCTTGCGCTATCGAGAGCGTAATAGGACCTTGATGGGGAAGGTTCGCTACTTTGCAAAAATTAAAGATAATTGAAATAAACATGAAAATGAAAACTAAACTAATTAATCTAAAGTGGAAAGTAAATGTTTTGTTGTGTTATCTTGGTTTGTTTTAGATTGATTTTAACTTGTTTAGTTAGCAAAATTTGGATAGATGCAAAATGAATACAAAAATGAGACAATCCCCCTGGGGTATGGGGGATGAGAGAGCTAGTGGGTTATCTCACTAACTCCTTGAAGTTGCAATCTTGGAAAGGAAAGGTTTGATGGCCTTTGATAGATCAAGGACCAAGCAAACTTACAAAATGAGAGAAAAATGAGATTAGAAGGATTAGGTGCCTTGGGGGTCTTGGATGCCCCGGATCTGTGAAAAACAGACAACACTTCCTCCTAGCTGTTCGTCAAATCTGCAAAAAAAGCAAGCTATTTTGCTGGAAACTTGCCCAAAATGCTTCTGGGACAGCCTGCGAAAAATGTTAGTCTTAAGCAAAAAGATACCAAGTGAAAGTTAGAATAAAAGTTAACAAAAAGGACTAAGAAAATCAGCAGGAAGCCAACTTTCTTAGTGGCTTTTGTTTCCTGTTTGGAAAGCAAACAAATAGGCACTAAGAGTTGCCAAAATATGGAAATTGAGGCTCTTAAATGAATCTATCTTTCAGCATTAATATTTAACTTTAAAACTTGCTTAAAGATGACTTTTTATGCTAGATATAACTATAATGATAGAAACTTTGAAAGAACAATATAGATCTATGCATGCATGCAAAAGTGAAGATCTACTTAAGATTTATATTTACAACTTAGATCTACTTGTATGCAAAGGGAAGTAACCATAAAATATTTAATTTTTTGAAGGAGAGAGAGAGAAGCTTGATATGCGGAATCCTTGGGCTATGGGGTCTTCCGGTGAAATGTTGAGGGACTCTGTTCTCAATACGCTTCGAGTTTGTGGAAGGCTGCGCTAGGCTAGTCCAGCCACTTCTCCAAGCATGAGGACCTGTAAAACTTAATAAACTTGCAAAAGCTCGTTAAATATCGGTGATACCTACAAAAGAAGCTCAAATAGTATGTTAATCAACTGAAAAGACATACAATTTTTAAACCACTAGTGTAGATAATCAATAAGATCTTGGAAGTAAACTAACTTAAAAGATCCTATACTACTGGGTGACAACATCCCTTCAAAGGCCAAAATAACAAATTACGTGCAAATTACTAAGCTACGATTACTTTATATAATTTAAGCATAAGATATCAAACATCCACACAAATGTTGCACACCACCTTTGTGACCTCCAAAGTCTTCTTTTATTCCAATGAAGTATAACGATACAATACAAATCACAAGCAAAGCCCAAACTCTCATTAACCAACAAGAGGAGAGGTTGCTTGCTTAAATAAGGAAGAGGGGCACATTTCCCACAGAGAGAGGGCGAGTTAGCTCAAGAGGACGCGTGCCACATGTGAGGGAGAAGAATGCCACATCTCCATCAAACTACAGGTAAGTGCGGAACATCTCAAGCTTTGAGGAGAGAGAGGTCGCCACATAGCAAGAGGAAGGTGTTCCTTTCCTTGGGATTGGCACCCTCAAGGAGAGTGCGCTGACTCTCAAGAGAGAGGGTGCACCTCTCCTTGAGATCTCCACTGAGTCAAGTCAACTCATCACTTAACTCACCCTTGCTGTCAATTTCCACTAACCACCATGAGGTAGAGTGGACTAAAGACAATTCAAAAACACGTCTCCGACATGTTTCCTTAAAAATAGGGAGCTAATTAAATCACCTTTTGAGGAAATAATTGATTTTTATGAGTAAAAGTCAATTATTTTGCTCAAAAAGGGGGTTCTAAGGTAAAAGGGGTATTCTGGGTTAGAAAGTGATACCCCCCAAGGTGTTAAACACCTCCTAGTACCACTTATTAAATATTTACATGATTTACAAGGTAAAATCTCGTTTTATGGGAAATTTTACATTAAATTTTTTTCTAGAGGGACCTAATGCATGTCCATAAGACTCTAGACTAATGATTAGCAATGTAAAATACAATTGACACTAGACTAAAACAACACACACTAAGGCCTAGCCATTAGGACATACTCCAACTTTGGAGGAAATGAGTGAAAAAACTTAGAACATTATAAGTCGCCGAAGCGAGGTATAATGGACCAAGTAAAAAAAACACTCTAGAGTTATGCACTAATGACCAAGTCTTAGGGAGCTGAGTCTTTTACATACAAGAGACCTCATGCGAACTCATTTTATTACAATTCCCTCCATGGGGGTATGGAACATGCATAAAGAAGAAGAAGAAGACGAAATGAAGGGGCAATAATGCCTTGTAGGACTTCTGAACTTTGAATTTTGAACAAGTGCGTTGTTCAACCTTGTGGATCATCCATAAGTCCTTCCTGGTGCAACTAGGGAGGTAACAGATGGCACCCCATATAAAACACCATCTTCATTATGAAGTGCCCCTTATATTCAATGAGATTAAGCTAATCTTCATGGGCAATTTGCATCAAGTCCTTGCTCAAGGATGACAAAAATATTGACCATCTTCAGTGAATCAAATCTTGGCTTGTCAAGAGATAATATTACCCTCACATTCACTTTCTTTTTCCTTTTATTTGCAAGAGGGTTATTGGAGTGTTCTTAGCACTACCTTCTTTGCGTCTACAACCCTCTTAAACACAACAAAGGGTCCTATCTTTCTTTTGTCTGTATCAATCATGAGGAGGGGAGAAGCATA
Source organism: Picea glauca (assembly GCA_000966675.3). Lineage (NCBI taxonomy): Eukaryota > Viridiplantae > Streptophyta > Pinopsida > Pinales > Pinaceae > Picea > Picea glauca. Next base: position 34,328 of record JZKD02S2068820.1, on the reverse strand, counting down.
GCAATCTATAAAGTTTCCCCTTGGTTGGTTCCTCATATTCTGGATGGAGGAGAAGGTCGTTTGCCAGATTTTGTTGGATCACGACGATGATTTTTAGGAGAATTTGGGTTTTCACCTAATGATCTTATAAACTAGATGCATTTGTGGAATGGATGGTGTGGTGCCTTCCTTATGGTGAGTGGATCATTTGAGGTGGCTTCAGTATGGTGGAATGAGACAAAGATGGGGTTGGATTGTTGGAGGAAGATCAACCACTATAGGCCTTGCAAAAAGTGTAGAGTTAGGATTATTTTAGATTTATCATAAATGTATCATTAATTGGAGGTAGTAACACTTAGTTTCAGATGGGGGTACACTTGGTCCAATTGCTAAAAGAAAGAAGAAAAAATTTAGACAGGACTTGATCAATTCTATGCAAAATGTGTAAATGGATAATTTTATGAGCAAATACAAAATATTAGTTTAAGTTGAGGGCTTAATCATATGATCAAATTGTTTACCTATCACTTCGTTCATGATTCTTGGTAGGCCAATGCACCTTCCAATATGTTGTATAAATTGAATGTTTATTTCTTGAGTTAGAGGACTATATTTGGGCTATCAACATGATTTGGTTCCTTGTTCCTTACTCTCAAAATAAATAGGTTAGATTTTATTGCAGGAGGTAGTAGTGCCAATGACAATGATTTTTTTTTAGGATGGGGGGGATAGTAGCCTTATGATGAAAGGAAAGGGAGCACAAGCTTGGGAATTGACGTTGTCTAGGAAGGAACTTAAAAATGACCTCTTCCTAAGGTTGGAGAACTTGAGAAGTTCCTTTGAGTTCATGAATACTACAAAGCTAGGGAAATTAGTATTAGAGCTAAAATTAATTGGGCGACATATGGCAAGGAATCCACGAAGTTCTACTTCCAAAAATTAAAGTGGAAGTAGGATTAGAGCAAATCCTATTTGTTAGGGATAGACATGGTATTCAAATAGAAGATGTAGGTTAGGTATATAAAATCATTTAGGACAATTTCCGACAA
>JZKD02S2068820.1:0-28846 GCA_000966675.3 Picea glauca | reverse complement strand
TGATTTTACATTGCCCTCTTTGCCTCTGACAAATACTAGCATTTTGCCAAGTTTGTGTTATCATTTATGGTCATTATTGAAGCATTATTGAGGCATAATTGTCAAGCTATTGCTATCTATATTTGTTGTTATAAATTTTTGTTTACTTCACATTCATATCAGCCATTTGCTTTATTTGACAAAGTCCGAGGTTTTATGAAGTACTAACAACAAGTGTACTTGCGAACATATAATTTTCTTGTTGCTTTGTTTCGGGCAGGTACACTTCTGGGATATTGTATCTTAATTGGTTGTTTAACCGGACTTTCTGATTGGTGGTGACTTGTGAGGGGGACCTTTAACCTAGCCTTTATCCATTGCCTTCTCAAAACCCCAGGTCATCGGGGACGTCTCCCCTGGGCCTACCACCCTAAATAGAAAGAGACATCCTATTGAGGTGACAATGATAGGATTAGTCTCCCGTTTCGCCAATTTGCTCTCTTTTACCTTTCTCTTCTATCAAAGTACAAATTGTGCGATAACAGGTCCAAATCCTCCTTCCTTCAAAACATGCCATGTGTCCTCATCACCCCTCAAAACCCCCTCAAGCATGACGTCAATCCCCTTAAGGTGACGTTTTTGGCCTCCAAAGCAAGTCGTTTGACTTGTGAGGGCATGGTGAGGTCATCCAAGGTGTCTTTTAGGCCTCCAGAGGCAAGTCTTCTTCATCCGGCATGTGGGCCCTTGGCATCCAACCTGTGGGCTTAAAGCCCCATGGAAGCCCCAGCTAGGCTTGTTCCTCCAAAACTGTCCACCATCTGGGTCCTGCAAAGACAAATGGATATGCCCTTCAAGGACATGGGGTTCGTGACTTACAAGGGATTGTAGTGTCTCACTTATGGGTGCCTTTGTAGAGGGTGTGTTGCACCTTCGTTTTCAATGCATCCTTTTTCCAAGCCCATTCATTGCCATTAATTAATTAATAGTCCAAAAACCTTGGGTACTCCCTATTGGTGAATCAATTAGTTTGGGCGGTAGTACGACAAAGCCACTTGAAGCTAGAGGTACACAGAGTGCCATGTGCAAGGAAAGAAAGGGACACTGCATGAGTGTACACACCTCAACAAGTGGGGACATTTATAAAATGTTAATTTGCTTTTGCAGGTCTTTGATTTTCTTAGGAGAAGATTTTCATTGCTCTCAAGACCTCTTTGGGCGAGCATCTAGAAGGTTCATAATCAAGCTTTTATCTTTTGCCAGCCACAAGCCTCTGGGCCTTCAGCCCCTTCTTCCCATGAAGTGAGGGACAACCCCTTCTTGGCTCAGTGCACCCGAAAAACCCAAAAGGTGAGGAGATGAGGGGATGAAGTGTGGAAAGTGACCAGTATGGTTAGGAATGGCACGATGAATTGTCAAAAGGACCTCCAAGTGGCATACTTATCCCTAAGGGTGACCCACTTACTAGGGCGCAATGTCAACCACCAAGGTGAAACAGGGCAAAGAGCATAATGTCCAAGCAAATGTCACATAATCAAAAGCAGTAATATATGTAACAAACTGAAACACCTCAAATATTGAAATGACACTCACCATAATACTTGACTTGTACCTCATGGAGCAAGACCTAATGTCTTTCAGAGGCCAGCTGATGTGGTGGATACCGTCATGATCAACCTGGAGCTGTGGTGGTGAGGTGGGTCTCCATCTGTGCGAGTGGACATTGCTGGTTAAGCTGTCTCTCGGTACTCCATGTCTGCAACCTGAGGGCCTCGAGACATCATCTCCTCAGTTATCCCGCAAAATGGGGATAACAATTCCAATAAGCAAAAAAAGGGGGAAAAAAGCCTAAAAGGATTCTAAATGCTAATCTGCCCCCAAAGCAATGTTTTGAAGTTATAAGTATGCCTATAATATCGTTTTTTCTTCACATATCCATTGTGTTTAAAGAGAATCGTTGCCCTTGCAAAGGGAGCAAAAAAATAAGGTATATTATGAAGATAACAATTTTTATCATGCTTTGTAGCAAAACAGAACAAAGGCATACACAACATTGGCCATCAAGGAGATGGAAGAGGAAGCCAAAGCCAAGGTAACACCAAGCATGAAGATTCAATGAAGGGAAACTTCAACTTGAGCAACAAAGGTGCTTGTTTTTGTTGTGGTAGACTTGGTCATTTTGAAAAATATTGTGGGACAAAAAAGTTTAATTTTTCTAATTATTATGTTGAAGAAGAATAAGATAGAAATAGTGAGGAAACTAGAGAATACAAACTCTTTGCTTCATCACAAGAGTGCAAAGATGCATCTAAAGATGCCAGGTATACAAACCTTGGTGCCACAAGGCACATGGCATGGAAAAATGAGTAGGTTTCCCTATTAGAGAGTTGCATTAGGAGATAATCGGATAACATGGGCAAAGGTCAAGGAAAATCACCTATGAAGATGCCCGATGGAAGAATCACAAAAGTGCATTATGTGTTGTATGTAATGCTCTTAAGGAAGAACTTGCTTTCAGTAAGCCAAATTGTAGAACACTCCAAGGTTAAATTTGATGAAGACAAGTGCCTCACTAAATATAAAAAGAACCATTGTAGAGTGGTTGCAACAAAAGCTGAAGAAGGTGGTCTCTAAAAATTTATGGCTACAGTAATAGGACAACAAGCGTTTGTTGTTAAAGAAAACTCCAAAAATCAACTTTGGCATCAAAGGTTTGGATATCTTAACTACCAAATCATTGTACTTTTGAAGAAACTAGATTTGGTTTATAACTTTATGTCACATGGTTTACCTCTTGTTCAACAAGAGTGGTTGCAACAAACATTGATGAAGGTTGTCTCTAAATATCTATGACTACAACAACAGGACAACAAGCATTAGTTGTTGAAGAAAGCTCCAAAAATCAACTATGGCATCAATGGTTTGAAACTCTAACTACTGAAGCTTCGTACTTTTGAAGAAACTAGATTTGGTTTATACCATATGGTTTTCCTCTTGTTCAATAGGAGGAAGGTGTTTGTGAAGCTTCCATTTTAGGTCAACTTAGAGAAATATTGTCGAAGAGGGTGCATGAAGAGCAAGTAGCAGTTAGAGTTGGTGCATAGCTACCTTTGTGATCCCACAAGAACTTCATAATTGGGACGTTCAAAATATTTCATGACATCTATGATTTTTTTCGAGAAAAATTAAAAATTTGGGTGCATTTTATCAACTATGAGTCAGTGACCCCTTTGGCCAACAACTGCTTATATACCTCATCCCTAGATGCAGTAGTGTACTCTGATTTTATTTCTGCTCTAGTAGGTTTAAGAGGACATAATTTCCAGTATATATACCTTTACGTTTTTTTTTCTTCGCTGATGTAAATATTTTTCTGTATATATAAGATGTGTTTTTCAAAAAGAAAAAATATAAGTCGGTGACTCTTCAAATGTTCAAGAATTTAAAGCCATGGTTGAGAGATAAGTGGGAATAAAATGAAGGTTTGCAGAACAGATGGTGTGAGAGAATACAAATCTGATAACTTCTACAAGTATTTAAAGGCTCATGGTATTTGTAGACAACTTACTTGTTAGTATGCTCTTCAACAAACTGGTGTTGTAGTGTGGAAGTAAATAAATTGTTATGGAGATATGCGTAATGAAAAAATCTCTCAAATAAGTTTTGGCTGAAGCAGTGCATAGTATAACATATCCATCCAATATAAGTCTCAGCAAGGCTGTAAGAGACATCACACTTGAAGCATGGAGTGGTAAGTAACCAAAAGTATGCAGTCTTAGAATTTTCAGGTATAGTGCATACATACACATGTCAAAAGATATGAAGGCATAAGTGCGAAGATAATTTTTTTTTTCCTTATAGGCTACAATGAAGAATCCGAGGCATATAGGCTCTTTCATTTAAAATAGAAATACATATTGCAAGTAGAGATTTTGTCTTTGATGAAGATCATAGCCAAGAAGAATCTGGTTATATAAAAATATCATGGCCCATAGAAGATAAAGATGGCATTCAAAGGGTTGCATAGGAAGTCCAAGGCACGATAAAATTAGTCTAGCACCAACTTCCAAGTAATGATAAGGAGGCTAGTGACTAGAAGGCTAGCCATCTTCAAATTTTGAGAAAATCCTATAGTGTCATGGCTTGAGTGTGCAATGGTGGATTTGTTTTTGGTTGTTGGTTTGGATAGAGAATGTGTGGTTTGGTTTTGAATGGTTATCAGTGGCAGTTGCATGATTTTTGAACACATGGTAGCTATATATATACATATGAGAGTGCTCATGAGGTTTGGTTGCCTGGTGACAAGGCATTCATTACATCACCTAGGGCGAGCAAATTGCTATTCCAGGTATCCTTGATCTCTTTGGAGGTTTGAGTTGACTGGGCTTACATGTGATGCATGAGTGGTTCTATTCTGAGAAGTTTCAAATTCAGTTCACTCCAAGACTTTTCCACTTAATTTGATCTTGCATTAGATATTGGAAATCATAAAAATCGATATTTGCATGCATGAAGAGAGTTCGTTTTCTTTGATATTTGCATTGACAGTTTGCATGACTTAGTCCAAATTGGAACTAAGAGAGGTCAACTTGTGCATGAAACGCATGGTTTTTGGCTAAGTGTACTAGTGGAGCTCATCATTTAGAGAGGGACTTAGTACGCCATGCAAGGGATTGGCTTGAAGTTCAATCCCTTCCTTATCTCACATCTCTAGAGCACATGCTTTGGGAGCCTTTCCTTCCATATTTCTGTAAAGATGAGTTAGAGACTCTTGTGCACGGGAATGGATTCTTTTTTACAGGTTTTAGGAGCACTTTGCGACCATCAGCTTCCATCCTTTCCAGTCTTGATAGCACATCCTTCACTTTATGCTGGACATTAATAGGGCAGACCCTGATCTATTGTATCTATGGTGGATTTCATGCTTCTATGCTAATATATCAGACAAATTTTTGTATGCATTCATCTCTTTGAATTTTCGAGCTTGTTTTCTGTGTGCAAATCATGTGAGAGTGCTTGTGTTGCTACTTTCATGCCTTTGTTTTGAATCTTTTTCACTCAAGGCACTTATTCTACTTCATTCAGTTCTGTCTTTGCTGCTGAAATTTAATTAAGGGACCAATCCCAATTTCTGCGCTTTAATTTATAATTTTTACTGTGTTCTTGGATGCCTTGGGTGCTTTTGAGGGCAGCCTTGTGTGCTATTTTTTTTTCTGAAGTTATAGACAGTTTTTGCACATAAAAAACAGCATATAACCACCTTAGTGACACCCCCTGTGGCTGGCAAAGCACCAGCTTGAGCGGAGAGGCATTTAGCAAGTTACAGGGCCAAATAACCAACAGTTGTCACTGCGATCTGTTTTCTTTCAGGTGCAGATTTTTGTAATAACAGGGTGATTTAATGGGGGCAGTAAGAAACAAGTTGCAATAAACCATTGGATTGCCCTCCATAGAAGTAGATTACAAAGCAATAATTAGTGCAACTTGTAAAGAAGTATGGCTTAGGAGGGTTCTTGGTGTTTTGAATCTTTAATAACCTCAAGCCATGCCTCTCTTCTGTGATAATCAATGTGTTATTAAACTCATGAAAAGTCTAGTGGTTCATGCAAGAACTAAGGACAATGAGAATCATCACCACTAAATGAGAGGGAAAGCATAGACAAGAACCAAGCACCTTGAGTTCATCACCACTACATGAGACTTGAGAGAGCGAGTACATAAAAAGTAAATCAAAGTGTTAGAACATCAAATAGCAGACATCTTCATGAAAGCATTAAACAAGGACAAGTTTGAAAGGTTCAAAGAGATGGTTGGTATATGTTGAGAAAAAGATGTTTTAGTGAACTAGAAACTCGTGTACAATGCAATGCATAATCTCACTAAAGGCTAAGGCTATGTGTACAGTATTTTCGCCATAACAACATAACTTCCAAAAGCACGATAGTATGTCTTAATTATTAATCAACCCACATGATTACATGTACTTTATTAACTAGTCAAATGTCTACATTGACTAGCCTAGTGCCTAAGTCTAAATATTAAGTTAAAGATGGTCATTAATATCTATCATCCCCCCTTAATGACTGTTTTGTTAACTTTTACACTGAGCATGCAACAGACTTTTACAAATTTATCCTTTGACAAAGTCTAGTTGGTCCTGTGGGGGATGATACAAAGCTCAATTCCTTTGCTTTGCACTTTCTCCTGGATGAAGTGGTGGTGGACTTCTAAATGATTTGTTCTTGCATGGGAAAATGGACTTTTTACCAACTTCAATACACCTTTATTGTCATAAAATAAGGGGGTTGCTTTACTTTGTTGAACAGTCACATCTTCAAGAACTCTCTGGAGCCACGTTGCTTCACATGCAATTCCTACTGCAGCCTTGTACTAAGGCTATATGTACAATGCTTTCGCCATAACAACATAACTTCCAAAAGCACAATCTATGTCTTAATTATTAATCAACCCACATGATTACATGTACTTTATTAACTAGTCAAATGTCTACATTGACTAGCCTATTGCCTAAGTCTAAATATTAAGATAAAGATGGCCATTAATATCTATCATCCCCCCTTAGTGACCGTTTCATTAACTTTTACACTGAGCATGCAACAGACTTTTACAAATTTATCCTTTGACAAAGTCTAGTTGGTCCTGTGGGGGATGATACAAAAGTTCAATTTCTTTGCTTTGCACTTTCTCCTGGATGAAGTAGTGGTGGACCTCTAAATGATTTGTTTTTGCATGGAAAAATGGACTTTTCACCAACTTCAATACACCTTATTGTCATAAAATAAGGGGGTTTCTTTACTTTGTTGAACAGTTGCATCTTCAAGAACTCTCTGGAGCCACGTTGCTTCACATGCAATTCCTACTGTAGCCTTGTACTTTGCTTCTGATGAAGACAATAACTATAACGTACTTCTCACTAGTCCATGAAATAGCACTAACCTGAAGTTGATGTTTTATCATCAGTTGATCCCGCCCAATCTAAATCAGTGAAACATGCCAGACTGAACCTTTCATTTTTGGTAAATTCAATACCAAAATCAAGCGTTTCTTTTATATAACTTCAAATCCTTTTTGCGGCCTTCCGACAAACAACTCTCAACAATGTCCTGAACCTGGAAACACGACTTACTGCAAAACTCATTTTTTTAACGGTGAAAGTTAAATAGATTAGACTTCCTACCAGTTGTCTGTACAACATTTCATCTACTTTCCTAGGATCATATGCTGCCTAAAGCTTCAACCCTGTTTCAAGTGTAGTTGCTGGCTTGCAATCTATCATTCAGAATCTTTGAAGTAATTTTCTTGCAAGATGAAATGTTCTTCTAAGGCATACTTACCATCCAAGACAGTAATGCAGGAGCCCTATATTTATCATTTCAAATGCTTTTTCCACATCCCACTCAACTCCACTAATCACACTTGTACTACTTTTAGTTATAACATATCTACACAAGCAACAAAAATCACAATGTCCTTACCGTTTTTCTTGATGTACATGTTAGGATTTGAAGCACTCCTTTGAAAGATGCTTGCTCTCAAATACTCATCAATCTTCTAATACCATGCTCCACGTGCCTGCTTTAAGCCAGAGTGCTTTCACCAGTCTGCAAACCAAATGGTCCCGATCCTTCTTGTCAAATCCTTCCAGCTGAGTTTTGTACACTTCTTCTTGAAGGCCACCATTTAAGATTGTACTTTTCACAGGTGGATGTTCCTACCAAATGTGCTGCCAGAGCAAACACCAGTTTGATTGTTATTATTTTTGCAGTTGGGGAAAAAGGTTTCTTCAACATCACCTCTTCCTGTGCATAACCATTTGCTACCAGCCTTGTCTTATACTTGTGTATGGACCCATTTGCCTTATATTTTGTTCTGAAGACCCATTTTCAGTAAACAAGCTTTTTGCTTTCAGGCAACTCAACCAACTTCCAAGTTTTATTTCTCTTCAATGCTTCAAACTCAACATTCATTGCATCACTACATTCTTAATTACTTTTAGCTTCTTGAACAAAACTGGGTTTAGAAGAAGAATTTACTAATTTACTAATAAAAGAAAAATGCACAGAATTTACATGCTTCTCCTGCTTCTTTGCTGCAATTCTTTCTGATCTCCTTAGTTTTGGAGCCTCATTTTCTTTCTCTTGTTGCATCTCCTCCTCTTGCTTCTCTTCCACCGCTTCCTTTTCTCTTCTTTTATAGGTGAGGAATTGCTTTTCTTCAACATCTTTCAAAGAATTCATTGGAAGCTCAGTATGGTTATTGTATTTGCCACCTTTCTTTTCTTCTGCCGCATCTGCAAATTCATCAAAGAGTACATTTTGATTGGCAATAATTTTTTTTTGTATTTGTAAATGCCTTTGTTTTTTTCTGTGAGGAGCTATGAACCCCATGCCAAATTAACACAGTACAGAATCAGATTACATTTTATAGGCCTTATTGCCCAAACATCTCCTGCATGAGGTTTGAACATGGGTCTCCTCCAAGAGAATCTATGATATTCACCAATTCATCTTACTTATGGTTGACTTGACTAACAGTAATTTTCATATCAACAAGATTATACAATTTGTAAGCCTTTGATAACTCACTATAGCCAATAATTATGCGCTTCTGACCATTGTCATCTAGCTTGCTCCTTTTTTCTTTTGGATTGTGCATAAAGGATTTACATTCAAAAATACACAAATGTTGAATATCAGGTTTCTTTCTTGACCATACCTCTTCGAGAGTCTTCCCATTCAATATTATGGATGGCAATCTATTCAAAATATACTCTATGGTATTCACAGTTTTTGCCCAAGAACTGTTGAGCAATTTCCTTCCTTTCAACATGCACCTAGCCATTTCAATTTTCGACTATACCATTGTCTTTCCTTCCTGCTATCCCATTCTCCCGGGGAGTATATGCTGCAGTTTGCTGCCTTATTGTGCCTTCTGACTTACAAAACTTTTGTATATCACCAGAAGTGCCATCCGCCCCTCTAACCGATAAGAGTTCAAGATAGGTATCTAGATTCTATCTATGATAAAGTTGCGGACATTTCCTGCCATGGAGGGATGGAGATGCCTTATCTTCGCATGGAATTATACAACTAACAATCTAGCATTTGGCCATAAGTATATTTGAGGACTTCCAAGCAATGATTACAAATAAAACCTATACTGGTATTGAGCAAATCCATATGGCTTATTCTTTAGGTCTGTATTGAGCTTCGGCTTATTCTTTAGCTCTGTATCAAGCTACTAGAAGCTCATACCCTCTCTCTCGAGGTCTGTGACTGTACTATATAAGTGGATATAGTAAAATAATCAAAAGTCCAAGAAAATGCATGTTGGTCACTTGTTAATTTCACCACAATAGTATTTGGTAGAACCACATACCATCCTGTGGAAAATGAATTAGTTTTCTGTAACATAAAATATTCATAATTCATAAATTATAGTAATAATAATAATCTAATTTTAAGGTCATGGCCAAGCCAGACACCAAATTGGTGTATGAGATCCCCTTGTTTGTGGGACAAGGGACCCCTCCGTGCAGTGATTTGACTGCTAAAGTCTACGGAGGTATACATACCCTACCCCCCTCTGGATTTGAACTTGTGACCTCTTAGGAGGAAACACATGTTCTTAACCATTAAGCCCACTCAAGCTGTATAAACAAGCTAGATAAAGTCCAAATAGGTTTACACTTAACAAACAGGTAAGTTCATTGATTGATCCCACAGAAAAAATAGGGTCCTGTGGCCCAAATGAAAATGCCCAGTTGTTCCTATAAATTTAATAATTGCAATAAGCTTGTCGAAGGTTCAAATTAATCCAGATTCCAAGCACATAGAGAACTAGAGTGTGTATATCTTGTAAGTGACCCACAAGGCCTGTGATCTTTTGAATAGCTATGGGCACCCCAAGTTGGCAAAAATTGTTAAAAGAATCCTCGAGTTGTCCTTGGAACAAGAGTGTACTTTCCCACAATAGTAAATCAACAATAATGCACTCTAAATCTCTTTGAGGTGGATTATGATTGCAGAATGATGAGATAATGACTAAAGGAGCATCCTACACTACTTGCATATATAAAACTAAGCATCTAATATGTATATACACCGATATGACTTCCTTGTAACTGCTGTACTAATGCTGGTCATGTGTTATTTGCAGAATGGGGTGCCTGAGGTCTCATTTATTGGTTTCAAATTGGCTTGTAGGTCCTCTGGGCTGTCAGTGATCACTGGCCTTTTGTGCTTATCTCAAGGGTTATATTACACAGTTCCTCACAAATTTCTTGTCTTTCTCCTTATTTTTTTCAGTCCTTCTGCAGTTGTGGCCTCTTGTCTTTATTTAATCGATTTGTGTTTCGGTAGTAGTATACACTGTACATACATCACTCCTAGGCTAAAACAAAATTTAAATATGCATAATGAAATATTTATTATACATATCAGCATTTCAAGTGTAATGGTACATTTACATTACAATCCAGTCCCACTTAACAAAATTGTTGTAGTTCTTAAGGAAGCTAGCTACCTATTAATAAGGCGTGTCCTCCCCTTCTCCTTGTTTCTATACAAGGTAGGTGTTTTCCCTATATCAAATTAATATTTAGTAAATTTTGGTTTGTGTGCAAATTAATATTTACTTATTACAAATTCTTTGCGTGTGCAAACTTCGGTTCTGTTTCATTTTAACGTCAGATTGGGCACTTCTCATCGAAAATTGCCTCAATAACGTGCTGTTAGATTTAGTTTCTTATTTTGCCACTAGTAGTCGGTGTATTTGTTGTATTTTCAATGTTATTGTTCCGAAGTCTTTGCTCCTTGAGTGATTTGGTTTAAGTCCCTGAGCTTTTGTTACTTTGTTGAAAAATCTGTCTTATATTGCTTGCCTTTATATGTTCTTATAAACATTCAAGACCAAAATTTTTAATGTCTGTTGCAGTGCACGGGTTGTTACTGTAGGCCTACCTCCAGCATGGGTGGATATATCAGAAGAAATAGCCACTAATATGCAACGAGCACGCAGTAAAATGGCTGAACTAGGGAAGGCTCATGCAAAGGCCTTGATGCCATCCTTTGGTGATGCTAAGGCAGATCAGCATGCAATTGAAGTACTTTCTCAAGAGATAACTGGATTGCTGAAGAGATGTGAACAGAAGCTACAACTGCTTTCTGGGCATGGTGAATCAAATGATATAAATGTTCGAAGAAATGTGCAGGTGTGTGGGATTATATAAAGGAAACTCAAATGATGTGGATTGGCTGCATAKYACTGGTTGTACATGGATAGTGTTTATGTTCTTTAAATGACAAAAYAGTACTTGCTGTTGAAATGAAGAATTAGCATAGGACAGTCCTTTACTGCAATTAAATTCTATGTAACTGGATTCTATTATCATGCTCTTCTCCTGCCTACAAAAGCTATATAATTGAAGTAATCTCCATATGCAGAGATCTCTTGCCACTGATCTTCAGTCCCTTTCAATGGAATTTCGCAAGAAACAGTCTACCTATTTGAAGCACATCCGGCAACAACAAGATGTGTGGTGCTGCATACTTCATCCTCTTAGGAGTTCCATTTCATTTGTTTAGATTCAAGTTTGTTTCAACTATGAAATTGTTTAGCAAGTCAGCTATGTTGTATTATGTGATTTTTATTTTGGATTTGTGTTGATGATAATGCATCGCTGATTCAAATTAACAACATATTTAAATTCTCTAAAAGAGAAGTGCATATCAAATTTTGAAGACTGATAGTGGTTACAGTAAAAATCCTTGAACTGCAGGGCATTGATGGAGATGACATTGGGATGAACTTTAATGATAAAAGATACAAGAATGAGGACGATGATTTTCTTGACTCGGTAACAAAGTTTATATGATTATTCCAGGCTTAAGTATTTGACTTCTTGTAGTTTGTTTGTTACTTGAAGCATAATGGAAGCCTTGTTCACAACTTTTTCCCCTTCATTTTGTTATCGTTTGAATACTTGGTGTCGTCCGGCAGAGCTTGATGTTCAAGACCTACTGATTCTGTTTAAACTCAGGGTTTTAGTGAGCAACAGATGGCCAGGTTGAAGAATAATGAAGCACTCACAGCTGAAAGGGAGAGAGAAGTTCTACAGGTGCTCATCTGGACTCTTAAATTCTGCCCCTTTCAAAATAGTTCCATTTTTAGCTTTTTTGTCCTTTCATCTCTGAGCAGAATCTAACTACTTATTTTCCGTCTTTCCATCCTTCACAGATTGTAGAGTCTGTAAATGATCTAGCCCAAATAATGAAAGACCTCTCAACTCTTGTCATTGATCAGGTAGGTGAATTTCCTGCATAAAGGAGCTGGTTGCTGATGCAAATTACATGCCCTAGAATTTATCCATTTTGAACATTATAAATTATTTTAAAATTTCTATCATTGTGGATGCAGGGAACTATTGTTGATCGCATTGATTACAATATTCAGAATGTTGCAGCTTCAGTTGAGCAAGGTGTCAAACATTTGGAAAAGGTTGGATCATACCCTGCAAGGACTTGCTTTGCTCATCTTCACTTTTACATTAGCTTTTTTATGGTTTAAAGGGATGCATATTTTGGTCATTGACTTGGTCATCCTTGGTTCTTGGACATGCAGGCAGAGAGAACTCAGAAAAAAGGAACCATGGTCATGTGTGCGACAGTACTTATTTTCATGTGTCTCTTCATGATTTTTGTGCTCATTATTAAAGAAATATTCTTTTAATGACATTTTCTTAGCTTTGATTATTTTCTTTTGCTCCAGTCAGATGAATACTGGAATTTCCTCACAAATACTTTGATAATGATTGTCTGAGTAATGTCTGCATAGCAATGGGTCTTAAAGTTGCTGCAACATGACTCAGTTTGCAAAGCCAATAGTTTAGGATGCCTCTGAAAAATTCTTACCACATTATTCTCTGTTTTCCTTCCAATTACTGTAGCTTTGGGAAGGCAGGCTCAACCCTTCATAAATATAATTTTGATTATGAGAAAATATTAACCTCAGATGCCAGGCATGAACTTGCAGCATTATTTGTAAAGGGTTATGGTTACTCAAATCAATCAACCTTTAGCAATCTTCCAGTTTGATTAGACATCGACCTGGTGTGAATCTGGAATTAAAATTTTGTTTTGTACGGATAGTGGAGATCTTAACTGTTGCAAGAAAAATATAGCCAATCAAGGCCTCCATTGTAGCAATTATTTCTGAAATTCTGAGAAATATCAGAACTTGAACGCCAATATGGATTTTGTTTATATATTATTTTTGAGTTCATTGCTGTAATACCATAGTTCTTGATGCTTTATTCCATCATACTGTTTTGAACTGTGCATAATCAAGCTTAGAGCTTTCTCTTTGCTGGTAACTGCTTTATGCTCTCTTCCTTCAACAGCACATAAACTTGTGCACATTCTAATTTTGTTTCATATGTTTCTAATTTTTAAAATATTTTTCTAATGATTAGAGTGATTTGTCTTCATACAATCCAGAAAACGTGCACATAAACCTGCTATGCAAGTTGCAGATTTTTCATGGAAGATTATCTCATTTCCTAGTCAAAGTATTCACAAAGCATTCACCCTCCATGTTATATTTTTTGGTTTTTCATAGCACACATACAGAAGACAGGAGAGAATTTTCACACTCTTTGGTTGATTTTTTTTATTACATAGGAATACTTATGGTACAAAAATTTGTCCTAAACCTGGACAGCTGAGGACAAGGATTATCCTCCAGCCAAAACTAGGCCAACCCAAAATTTGTTTCCCCCCTCTAAAATTGTCACTTTTAAATTTAACCTTCTAATTTTAGTTGAGTAAGGTGCCTGCCCCCAACTAAAAATCCGCTTTTGAATGGTTCATAATCAAGTGCAAGGCCTCTTTTTTCAAGTAACTGCTTCATGTCCTCTTTCCTTTAACAGCACATAAACATGTACACATTCTTACTGATATGTTTCTAGTTTTTGAAATTTTATGATTATTAAAGTTATGTGTCTTTACACAACAATCCAGCAAACCTGCACACAACTATTGAAATTTGAGATATTTGTTGCTATTCAAGCTGCAGCTTTTTCATGAAAGATTATATGATATTGCAGTCAAGGCATTAACCGTCCATGTTATTTATATTCCTTAGCAACTTCTCTATCAATATCATTTCTGATGTTTTCTCATATACTTCTTTTAGTTTTTCTGTTTTGTGTCCTTTCTATGGCCAAGTTACCAGGATATGGTTATAGATATGGGAATAGATATAGATATTCCAGACGTTATGAAATTTTTGGATAACATAGGCTGGATAAGGCAAATAAAAAATTACATGTACAAATATATATGCAAAACATAGTTTAGAAATGATGAAATACTGTAACAGAAAGTTGCTTTTCACTTAGGGCAGTTAGGGATTTCCTTTTTAGTTTTTGTCTTTTTTTGTTGGTTTTTGAAATCCCTTTTATGGGATACAGTGTGGGATTCCATCCTAGGCATATCCAGAACACAGTTTTCACAGGGGATGCATCCCCAGGGGTCTAAGATGTGTCCCCTGTATTTTGGATGTGGTGATGCCTTGGGAACATCCCAAGATATCCCCGACTTTCAGGGGTTGCCTCGGGGACATCCCCTATGGGGTGTCTCGCTAGCCATCCCTGATTTTAGCTCTAAAATTCTGAAATGAAAATAGCTGCAAACTCTAGTTTGTATTCAATGTAAAAAGCCTTAATTTTGATAAAAGATTCTTGTTGGTATGCGAACAAAATGATAAATCACCAACAGCATAAAGAAAATCAAATTTATAAGGGGGGCAAATTTATAAGGGGGGCCAAGGGGAGTGGAGATTCTATTGATAAAGAGAAGGGTACAAATCAGATTATGCCAATGGAGAGAGGTGGTTCTCCAAATCCTCCTCCTTCAGGGTTTGGTATTGTCTTGTTCTCCTTCAAGTCCTTGGCCTTCAATCAACGATCTTCCCTCTTTCAGCAGTGGGAAAGAGATGGTAGATCACTCAAGTTGTCACAACAATTTGGCAGTGTAACCTTACACAAAGATTCTTGCTGCAACTTAGCAACATAACACTGCTCTCTCTGAAGATGGT
This sequence comes from Picea glauca, assembly GCA_000966675.3. Taxonomy (NCBI): domain Eukaryota; kingdom Viridiplantae; phylum Streptophyta; class Pinopsida; order Pinales; family Pinaceae; genus Picea; species Picea glauca. The sequence goes on along the minus strand of JZKD02S2068820.1, from coordinate 13,753 downwards.
AAGTGTTATCACTCCAAAAGTCACCCTAGACTGTAATCGGGTGAGCTTGGTAACATCAAAAAGTTTTGTAAATGTGAATGAGTGTTTTGAATGTCAAATGGACAAGACTCCGAATAATAAGACTTTAWCTCARAAATCTGGGTTAATCATGCACAAGCAAATGAGGTCTTGAATAGCTTCGGTCAGTGAATAGGAGTAAAAGTGAATAGGAGGAAGATTTAATGAGRGAGGTTTAAAGSTCTGCTATTAACATCAGGTTTTCAAGCAGCCCAAGGAAGAAAAACTTCAAACACAAGATCCTTTTGAATTCAAAGTTTAAAGAAAACTGAAGAACATCACAACAGTATTATAATCAAACATTCATCATAACACAACCATGACAAACTCATGTGGATCCTCCTGTCATGAACACTTCAGCATAAGAGGTAGCAAAAAGATGTTAAAAGAAACTGACTTATACTAATAAAATTTTTTCACCAGAGAACAGTCTACTAAGTCCAAGAAAATTACAATCTGGGAGCCTCAGCTCTACCATTTGAACCCCCTATTGTCAATTGGAACATGGATTTATAATAGAAAAGGAAAGGCAACAACTGGAGGTGTGAGCTGGCCCTTCCCTTGAAAATCTCTAAGCATTTATTCCATCTAACAACTTGACTAACAACCTATGCTATAAAAAAGGAAAGTGTTGGTGACTAATCCAACTAATCTTTAAACTGACTTGATCCTCCTTTGATACATAGCTCCTTGTTTTCCATGTGTCTGTAGCTGTCATCATGATGCCAGCTGCTATCTTTGTCTATCTCCCACATCATCAACGATTCACTAAGATGCTATCTCGACTTTCCTTGATTCTGGAATTGTTCACTGATTTTTGTGCTTGAAACTCTGGAAAGCTAGGATACTCTGCCACCTGTTACATAGTTGTTAGAATGAAATCAAATTTATTTAATGATGCCACATATGGTATTAGCTCTTCTCCACATCATCATCCATTCACTAAGATGATAATTCGGGCCCCCCTATATTCCTGGTACCTGTAGGTAGCACCACTCTAGTGCGTCTCTGTGCAAGAATCCGTCTCTACCAGAAATTAGGTAGCGCCTGCCAAAAATTAGGTAGCACCTGCCTGTGTTTTCTGTTCAGGAGATTTGGCAGCGCATAGGAGATTGGGTAGCGCTCGTGGAATTCACAGTGCCTAGGAGAGTAGGTAGCGCCCAGGAAATTTACAGTGCCCAGGAGAAAACGCAATGCCCAGGAGAAAACACAACGCACTGCACTCTGCACATCCATGCATGAAAACGGTGGAACGAGCAAGAAATTGGGAGCAACATCATATATATCATGGCTATATTTAGTTCTTCAACACCTGTATGCTTGATGCACGGCTTGAGCTTGAGGCTTGACTCGTGGCCTAGCTTTGACTCATATATTATGAATTAGGAACACAATCTTAACTCACGGCGTAGCTTGATGTAATGACTGGTGACTAGCATAAGAAATGGGCATGTGGCTTTATAAACTCTAGACTTAGGATAATGCAAAAGATTTATGCATAGAACTTTAGGTTTAGACTAGAGTTAAGCCACTTTAAAGCACACACCACCTCTTCTATCAAAGTCAATAAACTCATTTATTGAAAAGGCAACTAAAATAAAACATAGGGAAATCAAAAAAATAAAGATTTAGGAAAAACTACTAAAAGTTGGTTTTTTGGTTATGTAGGTCAAAAAGACAAAGGCCAAGGCCAAAGGTGTTTGGAGAAAAAGATTTATGAATTAAGACTCTTCTTAACTCAATGAGGAAATTGGAATTTATGAACTAGGGCAAATGAGTAGAAAAATATTTCAAAAGTTTAGCACAAGGATGCTAAAGATACTTAAAACTTCCATAAAAAATTGCGTGCTAACAAGAAGCATGGAGAAGGGTGTCATATTTTATAGCCAATTAGAGGCAACTGTAAGTTTTAAACCTGTGACGTAAAACAATGCATACAAATTCTTAAGCAAAACATAAATTATTCAATGGCTCATAGAGGTTTATGTTGGAAACCTTTAACTAGAAGAAAACCATCATTCCTTGGGGCCACACCTCTCAACTCTTTATTGTATTAATTTCACCATTCACAATACAATATATACAATATTTTAGGTATTTCATAGCTACCAAAACCCTAATCCTTTAATCCAGGATTAATTTAGAAAATTGCTAAAAATATTGAAAACTGCAAAAAAAAATAATTTGGGGCGCTACCCTAAGGGCCAAGCGTTGTTGAATCTAGGCAAATCCCTTTGTCTATCAAGGGGGACAATCCTGCCCACCCTAATACCCCCCCAGGCAGCACCCGATGCAGATGTACAATACTATTGATGAGAGGATCGCCAAATCTAGCGCACTCCCCCACCTCCACACATGCAAAGAATATAACACATACCCAACAACAATAAAGTATGACGTTGGATACTTTATTCCATGGGTATGTGTCAAATAGGTCCTCTTGGTGTCATCTTTTTAGTTGCTTGATTATTGAGCTTATTGACATGCGTTTTTATGCAATCACGAGCCGTTTACTTGAATCTGTTACAAGCCCATGGCATCAAAGGATTACTCACAAATCTATCTTTCTTCAACACTTTTAAATGGAAACTTTTCTTCAACACTTTTAAAAGGAAACTTGTCAATTTTTCCATTAATGGTTTTTTGCGTGGTTTTTGGCAAGTCTTGACTTTGAAAAATGGTTTAGGAGTGGACCTCTTGATGTTTTTCCATTAAAAACGCAGTTTCGTCCCGTGGTGGACAAAACCATGGATAATAGATACCCCCTAATGATCGAGGTCAAGGGTGCAATGTATGGTTGAAACTTATCAAGTATTTTTCTTTAACTTCAAGGACTTCGAGTGTCGAGAGAGGATGCCCCCCATCGGGAAGGGATAAGGAGACAACTTGCAACCACAATATAAATCTAATATGTTATCTTTCATTGTTGAGTGAGCATTTCCATGTTCATGTATGAGTCAAATCAATTATGTAATGATGGATTGATGTCACAACAAAGTGGAAAGGTCACCTCAAAGTAGTGAAATATCTCAAATACATCATTGATCCATATCTTATAATATCAATGGTAAACTGTTGCCAAAGTGGATGGCAAAAATTGAAAAAGAAAAAGCCACATTATTGAAATGGGGTTTCAAATAAGTACATAACTCTAATATTGCAATAAGGGAGCTCTAAGATTGTGGCTCAAACCTTGGATATATAGGAACCATAATTATCCATTGTCTTCCACTGAATTTGGAACACTAATACCATTGAGTATAATTCTTTCCATGTGATAAAGGATTGAGGTTGAACTTGAAGAAGTTGTCTAGTTAGAGATACCAAGATACTAGTGCGATCCTAATCGTGTGAATAGATGCTATGAAGTCAAACACGATAGTTAACCATTTAGTGATGGAGCAATGCGAATTCTCTACTACCATTTGAAATGTGAGTAAATACATCGATTAGGACAATGGACACCAAGGTAGTAAGGTCTCTAGATTGAACTCCCAAAGCAAATGTGTCATAGTTGGTAGGAGAAGATTCACTAGAAGAAATGCAATGATGAATCCTTTTAACCAACACGAGGTAATAAGATATCTTCCAAATGATTTAAGATATAAACGAGACTCAAGGGAATTGGTGAAACGTGGGTAGGGTGACTTAAGACTCTCTTGACATAGTGTGACACAAAAAAAATTGACATGGGCAATGCTCGTTTTATAGAGACCATGGAAATCGATACAACTAGATGTGGAAGGTGAGTGTTAGTAAGCTAGGTGAGCAAAGATAAACTCAATTTGGACACATGTAAGAAGTTTGACAAAACTCAATGATTGTGATGTTATCGAGGACAAGCATTATTGGTTGAATTTATGCAGAGGCTCTAGTCAAGGGAAACACCAACAATTGTCCAGAGTTTTGATGAAAGACTTTAAACGGAAAATATCTCTAACTTTCCCCCTTTTTGGTTTCTTGATTTTTTTTTGGCTTTTCCATCTTCTTTGGAAAGAATGAAATATGAATCTAGAAATCTCTGTTGAAACATAGAGGTAGGTGCGTTTATGCAACCTTTTAGTTATGTAAGGAATAAGGTGGCAAAAACAAGTAGTGTAACAAATAGGCAACAACATCAGGGACACCTAGTCATGTGCCTCCTTTAATAATAGTGGTTTGCATGCATATGGAAGAACAAAGACCAAAACCAACAAGAACAAATGGCAACAAGTAGAAAAACACAATGCATGATAGCAAACCATTAAATGAATGGGTGGGAATCATCCTGGGAATGAGCAAAAACAGACGAGGAAGGAGAATGTGGCTCACAATGCATTTTCAAACTAGAAGGGCTCTCCATCCATTGGAAAAAAATAAGGATGGGTGCCAAAAGGAAAAGAGGTGCTACACTAGGTAAACCCATCACATGAAAGCTTTGCCTTAGGATGGGTGCAAGGGAGAAAGAAAGGTTAGTGTACTAAAGTCCAACAAGGTGGTTCCTACAATAAATTTGAGTGGCAAAAGTTTCAAATGCACCACTATAGGGGGAGATCCTAATCCTATATGCCAATTCAATAATATACCTTATTGGGCCAATGATGGCTAAGAGAATAGTTTAAAGGTAGCAAAATATCTAGTCCAAGGTCTCTCATCCATGAAATGAACATTGGAAAATGTTTTCAGATTCATCATTGGCTATGGACTTCATGGAAGTGTTTATAACCTGTCATTATTTGACACCATCTTGAGTGGTGGCAAAGTCATTGTGCTTTGATTTGGAAAAGCAATCCATGTTATCCTACGCAAATGAAAAATGTGGTGTTGGTTGAGAATAATTGAATATATTTCCAAAGGAGATAGAGTCCAAGAACATGCTAGTGGAGCAGTTAGGCCCCGAGAGAATCAATAACATCTCGTGTAGTGGGAAAACCAATGGTCTCCAATTAAAGGGGTCCAACTTATCCTCAACTGCAAGAAGTAGTCTTGGTAGGGAGGAATCAAAGATATCATTAGTTTGTGGCATGGAAATGTGGTCCACTTCATCCTCAAATGCACGAGGTAGTATTTGAAACAATGACAATTGTTAGAGTGGATTGAGTATGTGGACATGCTTGTGGAGAAGTTGGGCCCATAAAAATAGTGGATAGGCAAACCGAGATGGATACTATCCCAATAATTATCTAAGGAAGTCATAGCCTCAGTTCTTCATCATCAAGGAAGTTCATGGTCGAAGAGGCTAGGGTACTTTTGTGCCTAGGGGGAGTATGTTGAGATTGTAGCAAGGAAGGTCTTCCATCATCATTACAATGTCCTAGCATGATCGGGGACAATGAAACATAGGCTAAGTCGATTAATTAATTTTTTTTCTAAGTCTAACTTAGGAAAATAAAGAATTGTTTATGTGTTATAATCTCCAGTTGACTTTATGGAGTACTTTTTCTAAAGTTAAAGTGAAAAATAATTTAAGATGTGGTCTTTTAATCTTGACCATTGATCTCATCTTGATGGAGAGAGCAGATTTGAGCCCTCCATCACTTTGGAGATTAGGGTTTCACTCACTCAACTAAGTATATGAGTAGATCGACTTGGCTAAGAGGGCGCACAAGAGAAAGAGAGATCGATTCCAGAGAGAGACCAGTTGCAGATTTGCAGGTGATAGTTTTTGTGGGAGGACAGAGGAGATTCTAACAGATGGATCGACTCACTTCTTCACTAACTCGCAGAGGCTAAGCTTAAGATCTAACAGGGCCGTACAGAGTGACGCTGGGGTGGTGCAGGAGGCGGGCACAATCACACAGAGTCTGATATTCTAGCTGCTGTTTCGTTCTAGTTCTGTTGTGGAGGGTCTAGAGAGGCCGTACGATTTTGTTGGGGAGGGTTTCACTGAAGATTTTTTAACTGTTGGAAGAGGTCGATATACTTTGTAAGAAATCTCTATATTTTCCTGCTCAGAAATAATAAAACCTTAGATTTGCTGCACCGGTTTTCCCATCTTGGGTTTTTCCGCGGACTATTGTCCAAAAATAAGTGTGTACATTTTGATGTGATTGCTTTGTACTTTTACTTTCATTTCTTGGTTATTTATTTCTGCTGTGTATTTAAATTATTGTGAAGAAAAACCATGAATAATATTTTAAAATTAACTTGATTGGTTTAAAGTGTATCGGGTTTTAGAAATTTCACATGGTATCAGAGAACGAATGTTAAAGAGGCAGTATCACGAGTGAGTTTTCAAGATTCAAAAGAAATATGAAGTTTCAGGCACAGATCTAAGGCAGTTGTCATCTTCCCTTGCACCTAGGGTTTCCGTGCTAGGGTTTCAACATAAAAGAGAAGCAAAGGTAAGGTTTGAACATAACACTTTTAGAAAATGGCCATGAGTTTAAGGGTGGAAGACAGGTTACAAGGGGCTCATAATTACCCCACTTGAAAGGAAAGGATGACTATGATACTAGAAGTCAATGATGTGTCAGAACATGTCAGTGATAAGGCAACAACTCCCATAGGTGCAGTTGAATTGGTCATCTGGAAGAAAGGTGAGGCTAAGGCAAAGAGCCTGATTCTTGATGGAATAAAGGACCATGTGGTCCCACATCTCTCAGGAAAAGCTGAGGCAAAAGATATGTGGAAAGCCCTAAGTGACCTCTACCAAAACAAAAATGAAAACATAGTGATGGCTCTATGCAAGAAATTGCGTGGGACAAAGATGGCCAAAGGTGAGAATGTAATTCCTTATATTATTAGAATAACTCAAATCATAGATGAACTTGCAATAGTCGGAGAAAAGACTGAAGATCATGAGATGGTGCGTATTGCACTAGATGACTTTACTAAGTCATGGGACGTTTTTGTCCGTGGTGTGGTAGCTCGAGAGAAGCTCCTTGATTGGCAACGACTGTGGGATGATTTTGTGCAGGAAGAGATTAGAATTGGTCAAGTAAGACCATCATCTTCAACTCATGCAGAGGAGGAAGAAGGTTTGACACTTGCAAGAAAAGAAAAGGGTAAGAAGAAGAAGAAAGGTGGAAATAAAAACATCGACTTCTCAAAAGTCAAGTGCTTCGAGTGTCACAAGATGGGACACTTTGCATCACAGTGTACAGAGAGGAAGAAGAAGAATAAACCACAAATGGAAGCTTCAACAATAGTGGATGAGTTTTCCAATTCATTTGAGGAGGATTTCTGCTTCATAGCATGTATGTCTAGTGCAGTTGTTTCAAACATGTGGTTTGTAGACAATGGTACATATTTTCATATGAAAGGGTGCAAAGATTGGTTTACTAGACTATAGGAGGGAGGTGTAAATCTAGTCATTGAGTTAGGAGATGACAAGCGCTATAAGGCACAAGGGGTTGACACTGTCTCATTTCAAAGGGAGTCTGGGAAACCACTCCGTTTTAGTGATGTGTTATATATTCCAGGGTTGACTAAGAACCTTATCTCAGTCTCTACTCTTGAGGACAAGGGATATGAGGTCACTTTCCATAAAGAAAATGTGTTCATCAGACCTGGTGGGTTAGGTGAGAAGATGGACATGATGATTGGGGTTCGAGAGGAGAAGGTCTACAGGTTACAGGTTCAGCTAGGGGGAACATTAATGAGTTTCACCATAGATATAGGTGAGTTGTGGCATAGGAGGATGACACACATTCATTTTGGTGCTTTGGAGAATTTGAGAGAGGCAGTCACTAGATTGCCTAAGATTAAGAATGAGAGGCATGACCCTTGCAAGGGTTGTGCATTGGGAAAGTATGTCCGGAAAACATTTCTATCTAGCGAGCACAAGTCCAAGGGAGTACTCGATCTGATACACTTCGATGTATGTGGGCCAATAGTGTGGAGCCAATGAGTGGCTCCAGATAGTTTGTCTTATTTATTGATGACTACTCTAGGTAGACCTAGATTTACTTTCTAAAGACCAAGGATGAGGTCTTTGGGAGGTTTCAAGAGTTTAGAGATTTGGTGGAAAACCAGAATGGGAGGAAGATTAAGGTCTTAAGATAAGATAATGGGGGAGAGTACACCTCCAAGGAGTTCAAGGATTATTGCACAACAATGGGGATTAAGAAGGATCTCACAATTCCTTACAATCCTCAATAGAATGGAGTGGCCTAGAGAAAGAACAAGACCGTGGTTGGAGAAACATGAGCTACGATTCATGATCAAGGAATGCCATTATTCTTATGGGTAGAAGCGAGCAATGCTGCAATATATTTGCAGAATAGGAGTCCCCACACCGTTTTGGGAAAGCGGACACCTGGGGAGACATTTCCAGGTACTAGGCTAGATGTGAGTCATCTTCACCTTTGGAGAAACGTATGCTACTATCATGTCCCTTCAGAGAAGAGGACAAAGATGGACCCCACGACAGTAAAGGGGATACTTGTTGGCTACAATGAGGTTTCCAAATCTTACAAGATTTATGTGCCTTCATGCAGGAAGGTCATAGTGTGTAGAGATGTATAGTTCGAGGAGGAATGTGCATTAAGGAGATCAAGGGACTTACCAACAAATGTGGAGAACCAACAGGAACAAAGTACACGAGTCTAGGAGCAGGAGGCACATAGTAATAAGATAGGATCACAGGAGCAGACACAGGATACATGTGTTCAGAGGGAGACTGTTGGACATGATCATCAAGAGGGAGTTGATGATGAGGAGGAGTAACATGATGTAGTTCCCCTAGAGCATATTACTAGGCCACGACAAAAGTGGTACAAGTCCACAATCGATGATTCTAGGTTGGCAGGGCTTCCAGAGAGGGACTTCAGACGAAGCAAACCACCAGAGAGACTTGGATATATGGCATCGATGACTCAACTCATTGATGTTGAGCCTTCTATTTATGAGAGTGTTACACGTCACAAGGTGTGGCAGGAGGCCACGATGGAGGAAYATGTCTCCATTATGAAAAATGATGTATGGGAGGTAGTTYCGAGGCCAAAGGATAAAAAGGTGGTTGGATCCAAGTGGATCTACAAAGTTAAGCATGCAACAGATGGAAGCGTGGACAAGTAAAAAGYCCGCTTCGTGACAAGGGGTTTTCAAAGYGAGAGGGWGTTGATTACGAKGATACTTTCACTCCTGTGGCMATGCATTCTTCAATCCGAGCAGTCATTTCATTGGCARCARAGAAGGGCTAGTGCGCTCATCAKATGGACGTGAAGACCTCCTTCCTCAATGGAGTTGTTGAGGAGGAGGTATATGTTGAGMAACCTGAGGGATTTGAGGTTGGCAACAGAGAGACACATGTGTGCAGACYGAGGAGAGCCTTGTATGGGCTCAAACATACACCTTGGGCATGGTACTCGAGGATTGAAAACTACTTGAGAGAGACGTGCTTCCAGYGGAGTGAGGCAGATCCAAACTTGTACTTTCTTGCAGGAGAGAAGCCTCTTATATTGGTACATGTAGATGACGTATTTCTCATTGGAGATGAGAAGTCGATAGCAGATTGCAAGGTCAACCTTGCAACATAATTTGAAATGAAATACCTTGGGTTGATGCACTATTTTCTGGGGTCGGAGGTCTGGCAGATGGATGAGAATTTCTTCCTTGAACAGGGGAAGTATGCAATAGAGATTTTACGCAGGTTCATGATGATGGACTGTAGGCACATGTCTACACCTCTAGTCACAAATTGGAGGAATATAGATGTATTGGGTTCAAAGACAGTAGACCCCATTGTCTATCGTCAGTTGATTGGATCACTCATTTATTTGGTCAATATTTGGCCAGATATCAGTAAACTCTTTGAGTCGGTTCATGGTGGACCCTCAGAAAGTACATTGGATTGCTACGAAGGATGTGCTTCGTTATCTCAGAGGGACAATGGAGTACGAGCTATTGTATGAGCGCAATGGTGGAGTGACATTGGTAGGTTTTACAGATGTTGATTGGGTAGGATGTGCAGAGGACATGAAGAGTACTTCATGTTGTTGCTTCAATATTGGATCAAGAATCATTTCCTGGTTCAGTAGGAAGCAAAGATCAATGACATTGAGCTCTGCTGAGGCAGAGTACATGGCAACATGTGAGGCGATGTGGCTAAAGAAGTTACTTTTGGGATTGTTCAGATAGGAGCTAGAAGCTATTGTGATTCACTGTGACAATCATGGTTGCATCAAGCTCTCTGATAATCCAATGTTTAATGATCGTAGCAAGCACATCGATATCATGTATCACTTCATCCGGGATTTTGTATAGAGAGGAGATGCGAGGCTTGGTTACATACACATTGATGAGAAGATGACAAATATTTTCACCAAGGTGTTAAGTTTTGAGCTATTATTAGGTTTCTTTTCAATTTACTAGATAACAATAGCATAGGTAGGATCATTGAGAGAAACACAATCACAAGATACACAATATTTATCCTGGGAAACCCTCATGGGGGAGAAAACCCAACAAAAAATTCCTTAATATAGATAGCCAATACAATGCGAAGACAATAAACCAAACACTAGAGAATATCCTCCACTATGCAATGCGCCTCTCTCTTCCTTCTTCTCTCAACTACAGCTATCAAACTTGCGCACTAAGTGAGCGAATGAGTGAGTGAACAAATGAGGCATTGTCTTCCTTTATTTATACAAACTGGCAGGTGTTGGAAATATGTCTCTTCATTGGGCAGGGCCGACTTGTCTTCTTAGTGGTTAAAACCATTTTAATTAGCCCCGGGGATGACTTCTTAATTTACACAATATATTTAGGGTTTGACCAATCCACAAAAGGATATTTGGTCAATAACAATGTCCGACATGATCAATCCACAAAAGGGGATTGATCTAATGAATAATGACTCAATAATAAATATAATACTCTTTGTAGTTACAATATTTCAACACTCCCCCTTAACAAGAAGGGTATTCTACAACATCATCAAGAGAGAGAGAGAGAGAGAGGGCAACAAACATCAACAACATCTGGAACACTAACTAGAATATCTATAAATCATCGGAAGTTTTTCTCATCATCATCATTCACAACATGGAGCTAGAGTAGCATCATCATCCTCATCAGCATGAGGCTAAAGTAACATCATCATCTTCAACATGAAAGTTGAAATAACATCATCATCATCATCTTCAGCAAGAAGCTGAAGTGGCATCATCATCATCATCTTCAGCAAGAAGCTAAAGTGACATCATCATCATCTGCATCAACATGGATTAGTATAACACTAAGACATCATCATCATCAATAAAAACACAAGGCTAATACAACATCAACAACCACAATATCACATCACGAAGGCTGGAGCATCATCACCATCAACACTAGGCTGGAAATCCTTATCACAAATATTGTATCTCAACAACATCAACACGAAGTTGGAAATATTCAACACAAAGTTGGCATCTCAACAACATCAGAACAAAGCTGGAAATCTTCAGCACAAAGCTGACATCTCAACAACATCAACACGAAGTTGGAAATCTTCAACATGAGGCAGGCATCGCAACAACATCAACACAAAGTTGGAAATATTTAGCATGAGGCTAGCATCAACAACATCAGCACAAAGCTGGAAATATTTAGCACTAGGATGGCATCAACAACATCAACACAAAGATGGAAATATTCAGCACTAGGCTGGCATCAACAACATCAGCATGAAGCTGGAAATATTCAGCACTAGGTTGGCATCAACAACATCAGCAAGAAGCTGGAAATATTCAGCACTACGCTGGCATCAACAACATCAACATGAAGCTGGAAATCTTCAGCACTAGGCTGGCATCAACAAAAACAACACGAAGCTGGAAATATTCAACACTAGGCTGGCATCAACAACATCTTGTGGTACTCTGAAAAATCCAAAGGATCTGCCCAAGAACCAAAAGATTCCCTAGGATATATAAAATCCTAACAGAGATACCACTACTGACCAAAGCTAGCATATACATGCACAAGTACTCTAACAACACATCCTTACGGACCTTCGGGATCTGTCCAGGGATGATCAGTCCCCTAGGATATAAAATCCTAACTGAGCTACCCACTATTGGTCATGATACTATAGTATCATGAACACTATTCCCCCTTTCGAGGGAGGTCCTTTCAGACTATACCAAGATTGTCTCGAAAGTGCTCAAACTTTACACGAGACAGAGGATTGGTCAACACATCTGCAACCTGTTCATCTGTGCCAACATATTGGAGCTTTATAGCTTCTCTCTACATCATATCATGAATGAAGTGATACCAGATCTCCATGTGCTTCGACTCATCATGGTACACATCATTTTTATACAACTCTGGTTATCACATATGATCACAGTGGCTTCCATCTCTAGATCAAATAGATCTGTCAACAACATTCAAAGCCATATGGCTTCACAACTAGCAAAACATACAATGTATTCCGCTTCTGCCGTGCTGGGAGAAATACTGGATTGCTTCCTACTTTTCCATGAAGTCATGGTTGACCCCAGACTGAAACAACATCCTGAAGTGATCTTTCTATAAGAAACACTTCTAGCTCAATCTGAATCAGTATATCCATAAAATCTGAAGTCATGATCTCTTGTATAACAGAGATCAAATTACGATGTACCCTTAAGGTATCTCATGGCATGTTTTGCAGCTATAAGGTGAACACATTTGGGCTCTACCAGATACTGACTCAAAAGGTGTTCACAAGAAAACATATATCTGGCCTGGTATTCATCAGACACATCAACGAACCAATAATCTGTCTATACAGAGTAGCATCAACCAATTATGATGAGGTATCTACCAGGAGCTTCAACTTCGTTTCCATGGGTGTGTTCATTGGTTTATACTCCAACATATCAAACCTCTTTAGTATTTCTACTGCATAATTCCCTTGGTTAAGGAAGATCTTCTCTGGGCTATGCCAAACTTCAAGACCTAAGTAATAATACATTAGGCCTAGGTCTTTCATCTCAAATTCTATGGTGAGCTTCTTCTTGCAATTTGTGATGAATTTTTCTTTATCTTGTCAAGAATATATCATCTACATATAGTAGTGACATCACTGGCTCATCGTTCATAACCTTGATATAAAGGTTAGAATCAACTTTACTCTTGGTAAAGCCCAAGCTCTTCAAGAAACTGTCAATTCTACCATATCAAGCTCTAGGAGCTTGCTTCAACTTGTACAAATCCTTCTTCAACTTGCAGACCTGAGTCTTTCTATCTTCAAATTCAAACCAATTTTTCACATTACATTGTACCAATCTGGTACACTTGCTCAGCTGCAATTCAATATGCACAATCATGTGCTAGCTCTATGTGCTTTCTGCAAAGCACTATTTGTCTCACTGCCTGAGAGTATGTCCTCTCCTCTTTCTACAATTGTTCCTTTTGGAACTGGGACTATGTACATGTAGCTTCTCTGAGGCTGAGAATGACTACTTCATCCTCACTGTGGTTGCTGAAATCTAAGAGTAACTCCTCTTATTCTATCACGACAACAACTTCATCTAAAACTGAGAGTGGCTCAATAACTAATACTGAAGGTATCTCTTCTTCTTTCATGGAGGTAACTCTATCTTTTATTGTAGTCATGTCTCCATGACCCAACTAATGTACTGCACTGAATTCCACTCAATTTTAAATATGGGGATTTCTCCCCTTGCATTTCGTACTATATATGAATCATGATTGTTCTGGTTGTCTTCATGAATACTTGAACTATTTCTTCAATTACTAGACTAAGTGTCTCGTCATAGTCTTCTCCCTCTTG
>JZKD02S2068809.1:0-13483 GCA_000966675.3 Picea glauca | reverse complement strand
GATGATATATTGCTAATATATGTTGCTGATATGTATTCACATCTAACTGATTATTAATGACAACAATGAGTAATGAGTAAATGTCGAATGCTAACTAATGAGTTTTGTGTAAGAGGGAAGTTTTGGGGAAAAGATCCCCACACTTATTCACCCCCCCTTCTAAGTGTGGTAGGTGTGTCCAACAACAACAGACATGCAAAAGGAACAACAATTGTTCCATTCAAAGGAACAACAGGCATGCAAAAAGGAATAACAATTGTTCCATTTTTAACCATCTGAATAAGTAATTTTTAGAACCCTGACAATGTATTTTGCTTGAATTCAATGTTGATTCCTCATCAACTAAATTCATTTATGAGTTGGTTTATTTCAAAATTAAGTAATGGATGGTTTGTTAATGTTATGAATTTCATTATAGTTGCCCAATTATTGTTGCTGAATCATGACACATTCATTTCTCTGCGAAAGACAGGTTTTGGGTGATGAGATGCGGGAGTTCGGAACAAAAAAGAGTGTTAATTGAGTTCATTACAGTTATCCTCCCTAGTTTTGACTTTCTCAAATGACTGTCGAAAATAATAATAAAAAACTAAATAAAATCTACAGAAAAAAAAATTATATACAGTATGTATAGTGTCAACATAATTCAACATTTATGGAGTTGGGGTGGTTGGATTACCTTCCCAGCCAGCCAAAATTTGAATGGTAGGGTCCTTACTTACCTCTTGGTAGAAAGATTCTTTTGAGGGCGAATGATGATAGAGTCGTAGCCGGTGTCCATTGAACCGAAATGGAGATCCGGACCCGTCGATGGTGCTTAACGCGATTGTGCCATTATCATGGACTTCATTGATTTCATATGGTCCTAGCCACCGTGTCTGTAATTTTCCCGAAAAATCCTGAAATTTGGAATCATAGAGGAGCGCCCAATCACCTTTTTTAAATGATTTTTTTTTTATATGCTTGTCATGCCAGGTCATTCTCTGTTGTTGAATAATAGTCGTGAGCTCTACAACAGCCAGGCATGCTTCATCCAATTCGTTGAGTTGCTGACGACACTGTTTATATGCTTTTGTAAGATCCGATCTGATTTCCTGGGTCATCGTTAGAGTCTTGATTTCAAACTCGATTGGGAAGATGGGTTCTTTGCCATAGACTAAATGATAAAGAGAGTAACCAGTGGTATTATGCCATGTTGTGCGGTAAGACCATAAGGCATTTGGGAGCTCAGAAGCCCAATTCTGTCTATTTGTTGAGACAGTCTTTGTCAGGATTGCCTCCAGGACTTTATTGGTTCTTTCCACTTGGACATTTGCTTGTGGATGGTATGGAGAAGTAATTCTGTGTTTGATATGATAATTATCCAGGGTGGTGGTGATTCTATGAGCTGTAAATTGTAACCCCCCATCAGTAATTACCTCTCTTGGTAGTCCATAGCGTATGAATAATTTGAAAAGAAATTTGATGACTACTTCTTCTGTTGCATTTGGTAAGGCTTATGCCTCTACCTATTTAGTCATGTAGTCCGTTGCAACTAGAATATAGGCCTTCTGATTTGACTTTGGATTGAAGGGGCCAACGAAGTCTAGTGCCCGTCTCTCAAATGGTTCCACAACTACTTGTGCTTTCAAAGGAATTTCATCAACCTGACCTGGTTTTCCCATCCGTTGATAACTATCCCAGGTCTAGACATATTTCTTCGCGTCTCTGAATATTGAGGGCCAATAATAGCCCATATGCAAAATTTTGTGTCCAATCCCACGATATGCAAAATTCCCACCACAGGGCTCATCATGTATAGCCTTTAGTATGTTGTAGATTTTGTCATCTCATACACATCTGCAGATTTGGAGATCAGCTCCTGTATGAAAGAGATATCCGTTGATCTAGACGAATCGTCCACTATGCTAGATGATCAATTTTCTTTCCCTTGATGAAAGATGTGTCGGTAATCTTCCTACTTCCAAGTAATTTTCCACGTCATCGTACCAAGGTGGATTTGTAGTAACAACAAACAGATGCTCATCTGGAAATCGATCTTTGACTGTTAAGGAGTCATCTGTTTTGGGTATGCGGGATAGGAAGTCTGTGACGAGGTTTTATCTCCCGGGTCGATCTTTGATGGTGATATCAAATTCCTGCAATAGTAACAACCATCGAGTGACCCGTCCATTAGTAATTGGTTTATTAGCCAGATATCTAATAGCAGAATGATCAGTATACAGAATGACCGGATAGCCTGTTATGTAATGATGGAATTTATTGATGGCATGTATAACAACTAAAAACTCTTTCTCTGTTACTATATAATTAACTGGATTAATATTCTTGCTAATAAAATAAATGGCGTAGGGTTTCTTATCCTCCTCCTGTCCGAGGACAGCGCCTATGGCAATATCTGATGCATCGGTGGAGATGTGAAATGGTATTTTCCAATTTGGCCCCCTCAACACCGGTGTTGTCAAGATCAACTTCTTGAGTCCTGCAAATGCCATATCACACTTGTCAGACCACTGAAATTCTACATTACCAGTCAAAGCATGTAAAGGTGCAGCGGTTCTTGCAAAATTTTCCATAAATCTACGATAGTATCCTGAAGCACCAAGGAAACTACGTACCTCAGTTTGTGTGTGTGGTGTAGGTAGATTAAGGATCACCTCTATTTTTGCTGGATCTACCTTAATTCCATCTGCAGAGATATAATTCCCTAGTACCACACCTTCTGTCATCATCATGTGACACTTTTCGTGGCTTAAACATAACCTGGTCGCAATGCACCGCTCTAGTATTTTCTCCAGGTTATTCAGTGCTTGATCGAAGTCATCGCCATAAGGAGTGAAATCATCCATATAGACTTCAAGTCCTTTGTTGATCAGATCGCTGAATATGCTCAGAATGGCCCTTTGAAAAGTGGCTGGAGCGTTACAAAGTCCAAAGGGTAATACTCTGTATGCAAAAGTGCCCCAGGGGCATGTGAATGTAGTTTTATCTTGATCTTCTGGGGAAATCTGAATCTGATTGTACCCACTAAAACCGTCTAGGAAAGAAAAGAATTTCTTTCTTGCCAAAGTATCCAGGACCTGGTTTATGAAAGGCAAAGGGAAGTGGTCTTTTTGAGTGGCTTTGTTAAGTTCCTTGTAGTCAACACAGATGCGCCATTTCCCATTTTTCTTTGGGACGATCACTAATGGGGAAACCCACCGACTATCTGAGATGGGATATATAAAATCTATGTCCAACAACTTTTGTAATTCTTCTTTAATGATATCCCTGAGGTGAGGATTCAATCTTCTCTATGGCTGTCGGATAGGTCGGGCATCTTTTTCAACATAAATGCAGTGTGTGCAGAGTTGCGTATCAATACCTTTCATATCAAAATATTCCCATGCAAAAGCTTCTTGGTATTTGGAGAGGACTTGAATTAGCTTCTGCTGCTGTTGTTCATCTAAATGGACATTGATGTTTAGAGACCTCCCTAGTGCAATCTCGACGGGTTTGCTGTTATGAACGACTATATTTGGAATTTGTTGTTCCATTAAATCTTCTAGCATGTCTCCCTGTGCTTCACAGTCTAGAACAACTTGGATCATATGGCGGGTTGGGTTGCTTGTGGTGACTAGATTATTGATAAACCCACTGATTACGTCATCCTCTAGTTGGTTTTTAAGTCTGAGGGCTTCTTCCTACGTAAGAGGGGCTCGTAAATCCATCTCTGGGTATCGCGGTGGTGGAAATTGTGGATATACAAAAGTTGGACTTGGTTTAGTAGGAGGATATAAAGTGAGGTTCTTCATGATACCCCCTCTAGTGATTGTCATATTACCTGCTCTATATCCTATGTACGCATCTACTGTTGCAAGCCATGGCCTACCCAGTATCAATGGATGCCCTTCAAGTCCACTTCTTGGGTTGATGATGAGGAAGTCCGTCGGATATTCCCAAGAGTCGACGGAGATGGCTATATCATGTAATGTGCCAACTGGTCGAAATACCGATCGATCTGCTAACTGCATCATTATTGCGGTGGGTTCAAAGGAGTTAAAACCCAGGGTATTGTAGGTTTCCATAGTCAGGATGTTGATGGCTACTCCCAAATCAACTAGTGTATTGGGAAAAGAACAACCCTGGATCTGAATTGTCACTATGGGATTCCCCGGATCTGCATATTTAACCAGTTCTTGTCTATCTAAAATTAGATCGGACAAGGCTCCTACCACGCGGACTGTTGATGATGGATTTTTAATTTTTCTAATGGGATTTCTCTCACATAGCTCCTTGATCATTTTTGCGTAGATTGGGATGTCATGAAGAGCTTGCAGGAGTGGAATATTGATATATAAATTCTTGAGTTCCCCTACAATGTCGAAGTTGGGATATACGGTCGGTTTTGCTATCATCAATCTTTCGGGGAACGGAGGGGAGGGTGTTGCATCCTTATTAGGATCTTGTGATTCGATTGTGTTCCCCTCCTGCTCGATTTCTTCTGTTATTACCATAGTATAAGGTGTTATTGTTGGTTGTTTTTCACTCTCCTGCTCTTGAAAAATGTTATTTTTTTCAAGAGAGATTATTCGTCCCGATCTCAATCATAGTTCGTTGCACCCTATCGAGCTGGTCTCTCCTTCTCTATTCTCCATAATCTGGATGACCTGAGCTAGTCTGTTATTTGGATTTGGGTGAGGTTGGGCTGGTAGTTGAGGGCGCAATTGAGATTATGGGTTTTGGGGCAATTAGAGTGGTGCTTGTAATGTAGGTTGAGTTTGAGGGGCCATCTCCATGGGTTGGTTGTTTATCCCCACGGGGCGTTTCCAATTCTGATTCCAATTTGGGTTTTGGGTAGTCATGTTGGGCCACTGTGAAGGGTAGATGTTGGTATTTGATTTTTTCCAGGATGAGGTGGGATATTGTGAGTTAGGCCAAGTGGAAACTGTAGTTGGATGATTTTGTCAGGTAGGATTTACAGCGGTTGGTTTTGCCAATTGGAATTTGCATGTGGGTATTGCTGGGGCTACCAGTTCTGATTAGTAAACGGCTGACCCTACCATGTGCTACCAGGAGCTTGCTGCTGATTATACTGTCTAGAGAAGAAAAAGGAAGGGTCTTGTAGTGTATTTGGAGGCCGATTCTGCCATTGACGATGCTGAGCCATCAGATATAATGGCTTTGTTTCTTCTTCTGCTTCTCTAAAGACAGATTTCAGTCCAGGAAGTGATCGGAATTGTTCTGTGTCGTGATCCTTGGTGCAGATAGCATAGACCTAGACCACATCCAAAGGGCAATCCCTTGGACCATGTTTTCTTCTGCACCTATGGCAAAATATGGCCAACGTTTGTTCTACTTTTGTTGTTTTTCTATTTGTCCTGCAATACTTCCAATTGTGTAGTCAGACTGCTCAAAATATCTATTTTGAAGTTTTCTAAGAGATTCCCAACTTCAACTCACGTAACACCCCCGCTGGTAATATTGTTATTTCTGGTGAGGGGGGTACGCATCCCTGATCTGGTCCGTGAACTTCCTCTTGAGAACTTGATGCATAGTAGGACGATTCCATCATAAGTTTCTTGATAAATGTCACCCTTCCCCATTAAATTCAACGTTTCTACCCATTCATCTTTCATACCTTTAATCAGATTTGCCTTAAGTACTTCACCTGGTAACGTGCCATAAGGTGATCTTTGTAAATTATATTGAAATCTCTCGACATATTCTTCTAATGATTCATTTTCTTTAGCAATCATTTGAGAGATTTCATCTTTTAAGTCTCTGGTTCTACAACAATCCTGATATTTTGTCAAGAAGACATGTTTCATCTCATCCCATGAGTTTATAGTTCCTCCCCCTAATCCCATGAACCAGCGTAGAGCTGCTCCTTTCAAAGTGGAGGGGAACAATTTTAATTTTTGGGGTTCATAGGTGTAATCATACTCTCTACATAGGACATCAAATTCAAATAAGAATGCGTTCAGATCTTCTAAGATTAATCCGTGAAAGGTTGGCAGATTTTGTAGGGGAATTTCCTTCATGGGGGCATTGGCGATTGGATCAACTATCGAATATTCCAAAGTGGAAGTCTGGGGACGTTGTGGATTTGGTTGTGCCATTTGATCCAAAATATGCCAGAAATCTTTAGAGATTTCTTGATCCAGATGTTTTATTTGAATTGATTGGTTATCTGATCCTCTAGGGGATTTGATTTCACTCCCTCTATCTAGGATTTCGGGTATGCCTTCTTCTTTCACAGGAGATACATGATTGGGTGGTGGGTCTGTCTTAGCTATCCCACTGGTTTCTCCTTCTCCTTCCTCCAGATTACAAGAGTTTACCTCTTCTAAAGGGTTGAGGGGTGGAAGATCTGTGCTCTGAAAGATTTGCTCAGTCCCTTCAATTTTGCTATGAATCCTGGTGTGGGCTGCAGTTGGTGAAACTGCCACCTAAGGGATTCAGGTAGATCCTTTCCTAGGTCTAACCGAATCTTGAGATTCTGCTTTTCGGATGATGTCGTCTATGAAAGTGCTTCTTCCAGGGAGCACCGAGCCCTAGGATTTGGTAATTTTTGGTGGGGGTTTTGGTTTCTCAAGATCTTTCTTCTTAGTCATACACAATTCACAAAAAAAGGAAAATCAAGAAATAAAAAAAACACCTATGCAAACTCTTAATGCATCAGCTGGAGGTAGGTGTTGGTATAAACATCTTACTTATTGCCTGCGTAGGTTCTTACCTTCCATCTTTAATACCTCATCCTCCAGAGGCACAATCTATGCTACCTTTGACATTCTTCCCCGGCAACAGTGCCAAAATGTTGGGCTCTAAAGATGTCTAAAAACAACCTTAGTTTAACATTAATTTATCAACCCGAGGATTCGTCTTTTATCTCAAAGAATATCGACAAAGTCTATGCAGATAACTCGTAGAGGCTAAAATCGTATAGTGAAAGCAAATCTGAGTTTATCAACAATCAAGTTCCTCAAACATTCATTAAAGATTCTAGGAATTGAAATCTAAAGCTATGCAATGGAAAAAAACTAATTAATCTATTGTATTCATTTTAAGAGAAGTAATTGAATCTAGATAAAGACTTGCAGAAATGACTATTATTATGAATCAAATTGTTGGAAAGAAAAAGGCGAATTACTCTATCTATGGAAAGAAACAGAGACTGTAATCTAGTCGAAAAGAGGCAACAATTGTATTTCTATTGAAAATAACAACAACTATATTCTAACGGAAAGAAACAACAAATGTAAACTAAGTGAAAGGAACAAAAAATGTAAACTAAGTGAAAGGAACAACAAACATGAACTTATGAGGAATTGTCACGCATCAAATCTCAGTAATAGGAATTGGAACAACAATCATCTAATGCTTCAGGGAATATCTATCTCTTGCAATTGACACAAAATTATCAACACACTTATGCATTCATTTAACCAATGTAAATGAGAATCGAATCACAAAACAAAAATTGAATTGATACAATTACAGGTCGAACAGTAGCTCCTTTAGACCGGGCCCTTGGTCCTTAGAAGCACTTCTATTTGAAATTTAGTACATAGAAATGATAAAACCGCTCGAAGCTTCTATTGATTTCATAGCTAGTACAACATTTTACAAAAACTACTAATGCATAACAATTCTAAGTTCTGAGTTCTTGGGTGCAACTCTTCTACCATTTTCAAGATCTATTTACTCCTTATATATTACAATAATCTGGGTAAATTAAGCTATCCTGAGGATTGAGAGATCCTCATAATTGCTTTACTATTACAATATAAGCAACTCGATCATCTTCAAAACTGCCTTGCGCCATAAAGTCTTTAACCTCCAATAGCTTGCACATCTTCAATATTTCCTTTGCTATCTTGGGTTTGACAATATTTAACCAATCCTGTAATAAAACCAGACAATTCCAATCATATTTAGGATCTATGTAATCTAACTTCAACAATAACATTAAAGAGTATATTATTCATTTTCTATTCTATTTTCTCCTAAATAATCAAGAAGTCAATCAAGATGATATCATGAAATGTGGGAAAAAGGAAGATATTTATACCTTTTTCATAACCTAACAACAACCGAAGACACCTTTTCTCTGTTCTCTTCAGTCAATGATTGTCATTAATGCCTAGTAAACACAATTAAGCATCCTTTTTTAGTTTTGCAGGTATCAGTCAGATCAATGGCACCCAAATCCAAATCTTCAGAGATCAAAGAGAATCCTTTCCTCCCTCATCCTGTCGACCTTGATCAAATACCTTTTGTCGATAAAGACAACTTGATTGAATAAACGAAGTGAGAATTTGACTTCTTCGAATTGCACTTCTAGCTCAAAGACACTTCTTTAGACCAGAGCGATGAGATTGGACTCTGGGAGTCCAATCTCCCACTGTACCTCTTCGCTCAAATGTATCATTTCCCCGATTTCTCTCTACAATTCTAGGCAAACTATCTCCCTATCCAAAGAGCCATTGTTTCATGATATGGTGAAAATATTTTCACCATTACCCCATAAATGATAGACCAGATGATTTAGATACCTAGAGTCGACTCCCTTTCCCCTCTTTCCATTGAAATTCTGATCGAGATGTACCAGAAGATATATTTCCCACAGAGAGCTCAAATCTTTGAGCTTTTCCTCCATGAAAGTGCCCAGTTACCCAAAAATAATCTCCCCTATCATTCCTCCATCTTCTATGCAGAAGGTAACCAAATTATTTCTTCCCTATGATGTCTACTAGGATACTATTTAGATGAGTGGGTAGACAAACCCATCCTGGGTTTTCTATCCATATTTTCCACCGAAGAGAAGGCTACTACACAGTTCAATTTCAGCCAGTTTCTGGCTGACATCCATGAGCAGCTCTTTAAGTTTTCTACAGAGGGCATGTTTAGGTATTCCTCGATATTTTCATACATGTTCATATTTTTCCAAGTAGATAAGTTCTACTTATCCCTACAGAAGCTAGACCAAGATGGTAACCCACAACCTGTCACATACTAGACATCAGTACTGAGAAAGAACTCATCTGAGTTCAATTTCAAGCAGTTCATTGACATGTTTTACCATACAGTGATAAGCATGCAAAGTGGATGAACAAAACCCAGGATAAATGAAGAAATTCAAAGGATTCTACACTTGTCAGACCTTGCTAAAACAGGTGACTGGTACCTGTACCAAGATCACACAGAAATCAGGGTCTACGACTGTGAATTACCACCTTACAAGCTTCCCAAGTATTTGCCTGTCATAATATTCTCTCTGGAATATATCAGATAGATGATCAATTTAGACGACATTCATTTTGGTGCTTTCAAGAAGAAACAACAGTTCAGGATCAAAGGTCGGATAGGTTCCTATATTTGCAACAACAAAGCTGCAAGAGAAGAAGCAAACAACTTGTTACAAGAGATGAAGTTCAAGAAAAGTTCCCCATGGCACTATGATCCCTGTGGTATCATTGCAAAAACAAGATTGAAGAACAAAATTCCCCCCTATGCTCACATGCCTAAACTAGAGATAGAAAGATACATGAACCAAAAAGAATGGGAGGAAAACACTCTGACTGACATTGAACAACATCCTTTTCCTGCCAACATTTCAAAAACTGTAACTCCATAGGTGCCAGTAGATAATAGGCCCATGAAAGAAGTATCTCCCTCAGTCACTGAAGTCTCAGCAGAGGACTTTCAAGTTTATAGAAAAATACCCAAGACCAGTCATACACCTGACAGGTCTAGAGGAGAAGAAAGTCTGTCCACCATAGTGATGGAGGGACAACATTCACCACTTTTCTCAAGCAACCAACAAATGATGTCTACTTCCTCCTCAAAAAAGCAAGTTGATACCACATTGACTATTAAGTATTCACAGGAGCCTGTAGGACTCAACATCTTCAAGAAGTACAATATGATAAAAAAGAAGAATGAATTGTTGACCAACAATACCTATGCACAATTATGGAAACAAACATCTACAACACAACATAGGTTTCTCTCTGCTTTTGAAATAGAGAAAGGGAGGATGGACATGGAATTCTCGCAAGCACAGGTGCCTCTTTCAAAGGTGATCTCTGATTATAAAAGGTCAACATTTGAATTTTATGCCAAAGAGGTACATCCATCCGATCAAATGAATATGCACAGACAGACTGGAGAAATTACTTTCTCCACCCTGGCCAATACCTCCATGACTATTGAAAAGTTGCAAGTTTCCTTGAACAATGTCTAGACTCAGCTGAAGCTGGAGAAAGTGTCTTCTTTGGAAAAATATAATAAGATAAAATCTTAGGAGGAATTGGTACTCAAAATTGGATATGATCCATCAAATGTGAATGCAACTGAGGAATTTCTAAAGAAAAAGAATGTTGATATAGCATCCTTAAGGAAAAAAACTGAAGATCCTTGCCACAGAAGATCCACAGACAAAATAAATGGCAGAGACTGAAGGCCATAAGGAAGAAATGTTGAAATTAATCATGGAGAAGAATGCACAGATTAAGGAGATGGAAGTTGAGCTAGAGAATCTAGTCAAAGAAAAAGAGCAGAGTGTACCAATGGAAATCATTCCACTAGATGCAGTTCCTCTCACATGGGTTAGTACAACAACAATAACAACAACTACCATAGTGGAAATTCCAGTAGCAAATTCAATAACAACCAGAGATGCATTAGAAAAGTTGGCAAAGTCTATGGAGGACATGTCTCTACAAGGAAAGGAAATCAAAAGACTGCAGGATGAGATCAATAACCTTCAGTAGATGAAGTCCACTTTTCAGTCAAGTTACAACACTGAGATGCACAAGTCTCAGAGGCTCAAATGAGAATTGCAAAAGCTGCAGAAGGAAACAATCATGGCCAAAACACTGGTAGAGGCCAAGGAAAATATTTGGATAGACATTTGCAAATCCATGACAAAGATTTGACCACTCATACAGATTATGTTTGAGAAGCATGAACTGGTGCAGAGAGGCAGACATCCCATTGAAAAAATAAAAGGAGAATTGGGAGAAAGGCCTACAGAGGCAAATGAGATCATCAGGTTCTTGAACTCTAAGACAAAGGAGGAGATAGAGGCTTTGGAGATTGAGGATAGGATAGAAACTATCCTTGAGTTCAATAAAGTTTTGACCAAGAGGGGATTGATGTTGAAACTTGAGGAGAGAGCCCAAACAATGGATGTTGGAGTTCAGAGGCTTTTCAACAAGATTGACTCTTTGCAAAAGAAAGGTCTTCCAGGTTTATTAGTTATCAATGACAAGATGATTACTCTCTCATATTACAATCAAAATATCATCACAATAGAAAAAGATGGCTCTAAGTTTGCAGGGATACAGAGCAACATTACTGGAAAAACATTCTTGGAGACTCTACAGTTGGACCTCAGCATCCAACATGAGATCAATTACATATTCATCACCAAGCCCACCTTCTCCAAGTACACAGAGATGGATGAAGTATACCGAAGGTTACTCAAAGTTACTATCCCTAGTCAAAAGAGATGGGATGACTTGTGTGCTTTGATCAAGTAAGAGATGATGTGTACAATTTGAGTCAGGATGTGGAACAGTCATAGTGAAGTAAAAGATGAATCACCAACCACCTTCCTCAGAATCAACACCGAGGATTCAAGAGGATCATTCAACATTCCTACTGTTTTGTAAAATGTAATCTAGTTAGTTAGATTTTCTCTCCACCATATCCTGATCATTAATGACAGGATCAGATGTAATTTTTCTATAAATACTTCAGTCTTGGAAGTATTGAGGGTTGATATTTACACCCAAGCGAGTTGTATCTGTAATCTTTTTGAAGATATCTACCAGTAATAAAAAGGACGATTCACAGGATTCCTTCTTGTTGATGTTGGTGATGTTTACTTCTCTTTGTTAAATGTTTATCTTACTTCGTTATCATTCTATTTTTTGTCTCTGATCGTTTAAAAGAAGTTTAAGTGCATAATTTATCTCGAATACTCTATTTTTGGATTTTAAAGATCTGAATGTTATTGTTTTGATATTGTAATAAAGAAATTCTTAAATGCTTGTTCATTGTGATTGACTATTTCACCTGTTTCTGTGATCAGGGGATCAAATTTTGCTCAATTTTCAAAGTGCTCAGAATGCGACGAAAACAGTTCCATTGCGTCCGTCTCGTCTTCCTGATTCCGACGGTATATTTACTTTCGCAAATGGAGTCTGTATGGAGGAGATATCGCGATCTGTCCGCCAAGCCAAACATGCAAAAATTTGGGATGCTGACTGTACCTGTCCATACAGTCCATATGGTGATGACGTGGTAGGACCGTACGACCGTACGGTGATGACGTGACAATTGTTGGTTGGATGGTTGTTGGCAAATTAGATGTTGACACGTGTCTCGTTGGCAGTGAATGGTATGAGGACACGTGGCCCAATGCTTGGGAGCCACGTGTCCCTTGTTGGTTGGCTTATAATGGCTATGTAAAACTAATGGAGGCCACGGGGTTCGACCCCCGAACCTCCCACAGTATATGACTTTACAATTTGCGCTAACCATTATGTCGACCCGTGTTCCTTGTTTCATATTCCAACGCACATATATTTGAATTAAAATGTTGTAATAGTTGGAAAGGGGGGCGGGCCGAGGCTAAGCCCCGACCCGTGGACACATTATTATACATACGACCGCATATGTTAAACCCGAACCATTGGCGCGTGTTATATGTATTACATTGCAATGCATATATATATATATATATATATTACCATTGTATTTAAAACATGCGCTCGGGAATGTTTTAACCTTTGGTTAAGTGCGTGTATGGTTTGACCGGTGGGTTAACCACCCGGGAGTTATAACGGTTAAACTACTTTTGCACCTAGCCTATGGTTCCATGCGCCATGTGCCCAGATGCCTAGGCGGTTAGGGGCTGGCGCGCCCTTAACCGTCCTACAGTTTGTACCGGTGCGCGGTTATGCACGGGACTGAGTTTTTACGCTTAAATGAGTGTGTAAGCTAGGTTTGCTCAAGGGGAAGTACAATTTGTAGAACCAGAGACAGCAGGTTGGAGAAGGAAGCTTCAAGGAGGCATATCTTTCTCATTTTTCGACCGTTTCAGGTGTCGAAAAAGCCCAGACAGGGGTTTTGGGACGCTGGGAAGCCATTGAAGCAGTCGGTCTGTCATTTTGAGCATTGTAAAGCATGTTTTTGAGAACTTTGAGCAATTTAATAATAATGATCCATTGGAAGTTGGACCAGGAGATGTAGCCCGGAGAGGGGTGAACTCCTTTATCAAGTTGTTGTGTTTATTTGCTGATGTTCATTATTTTATGCTACTGTCTATGTGTATTTTTACATAAGTAATCCTTAATTATGTGTTGCAAATTGATTCGGTTGCTTTAAACACATAACATTTCACTTGCAATAATTATTCAAGTTTTTCAAGTCTTCTTCATTTTTAGATCAAGTTGGTATCAGAGCACTGGTTTTGAAGACTTGATTGTTT